>PVIJ01007670.1:0-80592 GCA_004024925.1 Scalopus aquaticus
GGGTGAATTGGTGGTGGGCTACCCAAGGGGAATGCAAAATGTAAAAGACATAAATAACAATAAAAATATATATTATATTAAAAAAATAAATAAAAATTTTCTATGTTCCAAACAAAATTTCTACTAGAAAATATCCATTTTGGAATTCATTTTATTTCCGTGAATTTCTAAGTGATATAAAGCTAACTTTGGTGAAAGACAAGCCTTCATAAATCTTCAGTGTAAGGCAACTGCCTGATGACTTGTAACAACTTTTACTTTTGCTGTGAGTAAAATGGTAGCTATTGCTTTTACATTGTCTCTTGAACCCTGGAAAAAATCAATTCTTCCTAATTAATGAAAATAATAATTTTTTTTCATAGTTTGTGTTACATTTGTACAAATAATTTACAAAATTAGTTCTTTTATTTTCCTATTCTAGATGGTGAAGTTGTATAAAATTCAGGTTTTTTAAAATTCCTTGTGCCAGGAGTCCCACAAGATAGCATTTCTGGGGCAACTAGAAAAGAAGCTAGATGCTAGGTATTATAAAGGTGTGTACACTCAACCCAATATAAACAAAATATAAAACCTGGATTACCAACAAAATCCTCCATCAATTACAACAGCAATCTTGCTTTGAATTTCCAGAAGGTTTTTGAGGAATATTCCCTTCTTCTGAAATAGAAACGAGTTTCTATTTCATGAATTATATTTTATATGTAGTGACCCCAGAGATCCTATACAGACTGCACAGAGACCTAGCATTCAGTAAGTGGAAGTATGTCCCTCAACATCTGAGTAAGATTCCTACTTATAATGTTTTTTAAAAAGGCCAGATGGAAAACATTTTTCATTATTTAAATGAGGAAATTCTATCCTTTCTGAGGTGGAAGCATAGGGGATGGGTGTAGAGGAGCATTTTTTTTTACATTATAAATGTCTAATTAAGCATGAGAGAAGTCATATTATAAGGATCTGACAGAAATGCCACTACAGTGGGCCTCATAATATAGCAAGGAGCTAAAGAATTATTGCAAATGTAGACAGCAGTAATAGAAACACAATATTCAAAGAAAGGAAACTAATAGTCCCAATGAACTATGCCGTATGATATTAAGTTTTGGCTGCCACAATTTCTGATAGAATGCATCCAGGGGAAGACAGCTGGAATGGCAAATAGTCTGAAAATCTCATCCCTTAAAGGAACAAAAAATTGTTAGCTAGGAAAAGAAAACAATATAAGGGGATTTCAAGAGCTGCCTTAACATATTTGAAGGATTGTAATCTTAAAGAGTATAGACATTTATTTTTCCTCAAATGGTAAAAAGACAGAAAACAGTTGAAGTTTTACTGAGGCAATGTTCAGTTCACCATTTAAGATTTAACTGTTAGAATCATCAATGAGTCTCTGTTTTTTTTTAATAAACATTTTAAAAATTTTATTTATGCATACAAGAGCTGCAGTGTAAGCCAGAGGTGGGGGGAGAGGATTCACCAGGGACAGAGTGGGGAGCAGAACAGGTGGATCTACTGAAATATACTGCTGAGGGGAGCAGTGGGCGAGATAGGAGACGTCTGCTGCACTGTATGTAGGTTAGCTCCCTGGCCGGGGATCGAATTCCTGCCACAGTGGCTGCCAGGTAGCTTCATAGTGCTGAGGCTTAACCACTTGTGCCACTAGGAAGCCCCCTCATTTAGTCTCTAGAAGGTGAAGCCTATCACATCAGATCCACTAGATGCTGGAGGCATTGCAGATTGCGCCTAAATGTTCAGAGGTAAGGCAGACATTGACATAGGAGCCGTGTTAAGTATACTATTATCTGTCTGACTAAACCACAGAACACCAAAGAATTTGTGCAAAGTAGTAAATAATAAAAGGTTTGGGTAATAATCACATGACAATTGTTTAAATGAAGAAAAATTTTTCCTGTTCCTTTCCTTCCTGGCATAATAAAAAGTTATATAGAACTCTGAGTTTTCATATTCTGGGTATTTATATAAAGAAATAAGTATACTCAGAAATAAACTCATATGCTAATTTCATCGTATATCACTAATGCACTTAACATAAAAATATTCCATGAGACTGTCAATTAATTAGTGAACCAACAAAAATTCCAGTTAGTCAACTAAGTAGGCAGTCAGGTATGCATCTGTGTAATTAAGTTCTTGCCTTTGAGAAGGTTATAATCTTATTAAAACAAAATCTTAAACATGCAAAACAAAGATGAGAGTAAGATGTTAAAATGTGTAGACAAGAATCGTGGTTTCGTGTTTGATTTTAAGAATCTATCTAGAAGTTGCTGGAGTTTGGGTTTTTCAGAAACAGACTCTGAACACTCAGAGGAAGCTTGGGGTATGGAGTGTTTTTTTTAAGATTTATTTTCTTTCATTTTTGCATACAAGCTGGGGTGCAGGCCAGAGGTGTGGGGCGGTGAGAGGGTTCACCAGAAACAGAGTGAGGATCAGAATGGGCAGATGGGGAGCAGTGGGTGAAGCAGGAAAGGTCTGCTGTGCCATGTGGGAATCTCCCTGGCCAGGCATCGACTCGCGCAGCAGCTGCCGACAGTTCCACAGCTCCACAGCTCCACAGCACTGCGCTTAACCCGTTGCACCAGGGAGGCCCTGAGATATGGAGTATTTACAAAAGGTTAGCCATATCTATACCTATGGAAGGGTGATGGAGGAAGCAAGATTTGGCAGAAGAAGCTGAGCTGTAATGTCAGTTCAAGTCTTGCCCAAACCTATAAGTAGCTCTGCAGTGTATACGGTCTGTCATGATTTCCCAGCAGTGAGTGATATCTAGGCCTTTATAACCCTGTCTTCAATAGCTATTGGATATATTCCTGAGATGGATATACCTTTCACCAAGGTAACTCTTTGTAACTGAGGCAAACCTTGAAACCTTGATTTAGACCTTTGGCCATACAGATCAATAAATAGATAAAACTGGAGCTTCTTTGTAAAAGGTCTTAGTAACAGTTTTAAAACCTCACCCTGATTACCATCGATGTCATTTGAAATAACCCTAGTATCCCACAGACCATAGTGACAAAAAATAATAGCTTAAGTAACTGTGATTAATAAGGGCCACATACTCTTCTAGGTGTTTTGCATCCTTTAACCTTTTTTACCCGCCTATTAACTGTGTGACATACATATAGTTGGTGCCATTTTACAGATAAGAAAACTAGCACAGGTAGGTTAAGTAATCTGCTCAAGCTCACTCAGACCTTTGACTCCAGAGTGTGTACTCTCAACCACTATACTTTGCTTTGCATATGTAAGTCTCTAGTAAGGTTTCATGGATAAGTCTTTAGATAGGGCTTAAGGAAGTAAGTATGTGAAGCATTATTCTAAATCTGCAGTGGTGAATCTGGAGGGACAGTAAATGGAGACCATAGTCAATTATGTGCTCATATGTGAGAGACCCAAGCCATGAATGTTCATGACTGCCACTATTTAACCTTGAAAGCTTTTAGCTGGATTATATTCCTTATTTTAAATTTTTTTTATATTTATTTTCTTGTCATTGTTAATATTCCCATGCTTTGTTTGTTGTTAGGTATGATAACTGATTTCCACTAATAGAAAGTGAGCAGACTCAAGGTGTAACTTCCAGATATGGCCAAAGAGAAGTCACCCATTAAAGTAATTTATATTTTCTTCCAGGTGATTGGAGACTTCCCCAGGCCAAGCTTGAAAATCATGCAAAAAAGATGATGCCATTTTTGTTAGGGAAATGCTGCTTATAGACATACAACTTAAGACAGTCTCTTCCTGTATTATGTTGACTTACTTTTTTGTTTTGAACAGAGACTCCAAGTTAGAACCCATGCACATATTTTATTGAATTTCATGTTACTAAGCATGTATATCAGACCCCATAAAAAGGATCAGATTCTTAAATCCAGCATGCATGTGGGGGTGGGGTGCGTGTGTATGCACCGTATGGGAGGGTATAAGGATGAGATGAAAATATGCCCAGCAGTGCTGACAATGCTTCAAAAATGTCCCAGACAGCTGGCCACCAGCTGAAGGCTATGGGGAGAGAAGTACAAGTAAGTATCACGCTGGTGAGGTCTGCCAAGCTTAGCCTGCCAGCTGAGCTTTGGGATTTGTGAAGTTTCAAAACTTATTTCTAAGAGACAGGGGCCCCCTGTTGGCTCTAGCTCCAAGTGAACAGCTCAACATTAAAATGAAAAGGACTGATCCTTTCCCAGAAGACTTGTCACAAATCGATAAAATGATAATTAGTGCTAATGTTAGACTATAATTAATAATAATGTATTTTCTCAAAAAAATGTATTGAGTTGCTATTATGTACCAGGCACTGTTCTGTGCACTGGGGTAGAACAGTGACAATGCAGGGCAATTCCCCAACTATTCAGTTTTATTCAGAACCGAAGTCAGGGGAGGTTGTGATAATAGTAATGATTGAGATTCTCAGACCACTAAATAAGGGGGAGTCTCCCTGATCTAAGATTAAAAAGCTCAGAATAGGTAACAACAGGAATGAAGCAAACATTAAAGGCATTTTTCCGGGAACGCTCGGCAGTACAGTAGTTTCAGTTATTCGCCCTGGAGCCGAGTGGCAATCTGGAACCATTGAGAATCAAAGCTCTATTATGCCTCATAAGGCAGAATTTTTTTTAAATGATAATTAGAATTTAGGAAAGAACCAAGGGACACAAAGAAAAAAAAGTAATGCAGATATTTAAGAAATAATGCCTCTAATATTCAATTTCAAGTGGAAAAACGAGCAAAACATTATAAGGAAAAAAACCTAGCATTTAAAAAAAAATGTAAGTTGCAAATGGCTTGCAGAAATTCTAATGAACACATCATAAAATATATTACTACATACTTTGTAATAGAAGTGTATTTTCAAATACACACATATGCATAGATTAAGCTTCAAGTATGTGGCCCAATTCACAAATTTGGTTAAGTAATATACTAATTAGCATGACTCCTGAAAAATTATCTAAATATAGTTGGGTATCACTGTCAGATCAAACTCTTCACAAATGAAATTCCTGTCAACCTAATAGAGTATTTAAAGACATACATGACCCATGTATGTTTCTGATTCACTTCACACATTCACATACTGATTCTTTACACTTTGCTGCACGAGTAAATCTAATTTAAAGGGTATGAAAAAATGAACTTTTATCCCTTCCTCCTGTGACATATAAAAAAATAGCTTTTTCAGAAGGCTTCATTTCTGCTCTGAATTACTGTACTTCGCCTTAATTTCACTTTAGTTTTACCTGTTTGATATTATTAGAAAAATGTTTATCACTTAGACCGTTCCTCCTGCACCAATAAAACAATCTCCTTGAAACATCTTACTGAAACTTGGAAACTACTGATCAAATGGAACACTTGTTTCCTTGCTACTTTTGGCGGCCTACAAGCAACTACACATTATTTTAGAAATAACGAGAAGTTATGGAACATTTTTCAGTCAAATTGAATCTACTCTTCTTTGGTCCGGAAAAAAACAATAGTAATGGAAATTCTACAGAGACAGATTAATTCCGAGTTCAAATAATAACAAAATAGGGAAGGGAAGTTAATCAATCTTTACCATGTGAGGCAGTTCACAGAAGGTCCTGGAGAAGCCATGAGCCTAGAGAGAAAACACATGTAGTTTGTTAGTGACACAGAGGCTTTAAAATTAAATTTATCTTGTATACTCAGCTGTTTGGGAAGTGCATCATTTATAAGATTTCTTGTTACTAATATTTTCTATTCCATAGACTCTTTTGACAAACTATATATTTTTCACCACATTAATTTTAAATTGAACATCTGGTAACTGCATTTATTGATCTGATTCTCAACCATCCAACTTTCTGATTTTCTTTTCCTGTCTTTTCAAATAGCCAAAAGGGGCCTGCACTTGGGTGCAATTGGTTTAAAGTCATCAGATGCCTATATGCAGATTAGAAAGATGATCACTTCTCCCTTTAATCACTCAATCAATCATTTAAGGAACATGCTTTGTGCTGATCATATTTTTGATCCAAAAACAACTTCCTCCCTTATACCAGTCTCAGGTGGCACTGCTCTATCCCAGATCCCATTTGTTGTTTTATTTCAGTTCATCCAAAACCAAGTCTTAATGCAGTAGTTAGTGACATGGGAGAGGAAAAGTCTATGCAAGTGGCATTATTGAGGTTATCGCAGAAAGCAACTGGAGTTTTCTCTTGGAACCTCTGAGAAGTATGTAGAATGTTATTCAGAATTGTGTATCTCAGGGACAAGAGCTGGGCTAGTTACTTGTTGCCTGCCTTCTTCATTGTATGAGGGTTGCCCCTGGTGGCATAATTCCTCTACATGTTCAGGCAGAGGCATCTATTGTATTAGAGAAGTACCTGAGACAAAAGGTAAAAAGATAGGGGGCAAGAACTTGAGGTGGACCCCTACCCCAAAAATGAGTCTAATTTCAAAAGGAAATATCAGCTGACGCTGAATTCAGAAGTCAGCTAAATACTTCGATGTACATCATTTATTTCAGAAGTGCCTTTGTTCATTTCTTTCACTAGACTGAGAATTATGGAGGGTGGAAGTGCTATTTTTTCCAACAGTGCCAAGGAATATGCCTAATTTAGAGTTGTATCCTCCAAATTATTGTTGAATAAAGAATGAAATAATACTTTCCCATGCCACTGTGCCATGGAACTTATTGCTTACATACTATTACTTTTATGAGCACTAAAATAAAATCCATATTTGTTTAAATACAATACATTATCCATATACTCATTTATTTATGTATTAAAGTAGGGGAGGATAGTGCCAAAGTAAAATATAAGATAAATGCCCACTGTTTTTAGTATCTACTCTGTCTGACAAACCACCCAAAAACCTAGTGGCTTAAACCACAGTAATGTATCATTTTCAAGATTCTGTGGGTTGATTGGGAAATTCTTCTGGTGGTATTTGGGGTATGTTATACTTATTGGGAGGTCCAAGTGACCTCATTTGTATGGTCAAGAGTTGGGCAAGCTTGAGTAAGAGCCCAATCCAGTCTAATGGATGGATGCCTCAATTTGCACTACTTGGGGCTTTGCATTTAGCTATTTAGGCTCTTTCACAGAAAGGCCCCAAGTTTTGCAGAAAGAGTATTCCAAAAGATGCTTAAATCTTGGCCTTGTGTATTATGAAGCATCATTTTCCTCAAGGATTATTGCTAAAATGGCCCACAGGTGAAGCATAGATTCAAAAGGAGAAGAAATCAACTACATATCTTTGTATGAGATCAGCAAAATTCCATTGCCAAGGAAAGTAGATGGCAGATATTGTTATGGCTCTCTTTGGAAACAATGTACTGTAACCAACATGTTTGTGGATGTGCTCAGGTATATATTTTTATGAAATGAAATTACCCTTGAGAAGAAAGAGCATATCTGATTGATCTTTATATCTCTGGAAACTGCTACAGGATCTGGTAGGTACATAACAAATGCTTCTTGAATAGATATTTGAAAGTTGAGAAGTACAAGCAGGACAAAAAATGATTCTTTGCCTATGAAGACAGTTGAATGAAAAATAGTCTTCCCTTTGGATGCCTTCTATCAGGACTCTATCTTCACCCACAATCTTCTGGTACCACTCAGCATTCAAGGGCCATGTCTTGATTTCCCAGAAAATACACTATAAAGGAAAGACAGTCATCTTGTAAAAAAAAAAAAAAAAAAAGTGATTAAAAGGAAAAACTTGAACCAGAAACTTGGGGTGAGGAGATGAATGATCCATTAAAATTTTTGCCTCAGATATTCCTCCTTTGGATCATGTAGAAAGGAAAAGAAAGGTAACCATGGTTGGCAGTCAGACAGGTCAGGAGGCAAGGAACAAGAAAGACTGATGTGTTTAGTTTGATAACTTAAAGGCTCTACAATGGTGTGTTTCTTTTCTTACAGTGTTTTCCTAGAACACAGAATTCCAAAGGTCTTCATAGGTTTTCCATTTGGGAATATTGAGAAAGTGTTAAGGCTGAAGTAGAAGTGGGAGCTCTACATCAATAAAATGAACAGAAGCTTAGCTGACCACTTTATTTCTCATTGATATAAGAAGACATATTGTGTTCTCATGGAAAAAAAAATATGACTCTTCAGAAGTGTCAACAAAATATAGCTCAGATGAACCACAATAATGCTTATTAATACAGTGGCTAATTTCCCACCCCTTTCTTTCCTTCTTTATTCGACATTTCTGAGGGATAAAGATAACTCGTTAATATAGATTTGTTTAATGCATTAATATTGCTTCAAAGACTGCCTTTCTGGAACTCATTTAATTTGCATATGCAAAGATCTTTATTGCACTTAGTAGAGAGTATTAACAACTTTGCTAGTTTATACATATTGCATCAAGCATCTCTGTAGCTCTAGAGCAAAATCGATGTGATTTTTGGAAAACTTGTTTTATATCCAAACTTTGTAATCATATTGAAGTAAATAACAGTGCCAAAGTGATAATGTAAGTGTAACCATTTTAAAAAATTGTAAGCAACAGAAAGTCTTGAAATTTTTTTTGTGTTTTAAAGTTTATTGACCTCTTCCAAAAAAATTGAATATATTTACGAATACATCTAAAGCCAATAGCCTGCTCTCTGAATTTTAATCCTTTGCACTTTTTAGCAAGTACAAGAAGCTAGTTCCTTTACTATTTTTTCACAAAACTGATATCACAGTTTGCTTTGCTACAGTAACTTGTTCTTTTAGGGTAAAATTTTCTTTTACTCTAGTCCTCTGTATTTTTTGTGATACCCTTCTCTGGATAACTTAGGGGGACTTTAGCTATGCCATAGATTAGAAAATAAATAATAATACAATCCAACACTAATAAAACAAACCAATTTTAAAAATGGGCAAAGGACGTAAAGGAACACGTCTCTGAAGAACACATTCACATGGCCCACACACATATGAAAAAATGTTCACCATCACTTATTATAAAAGAAATGCAAATTAAAACCACACTGAGATAGTGGTTCTCACCCCTGTGAGAATGTGAGAATGGCCTGTGAGATAAACCCTCACCACCACCCCCACCTCTGGCCTACACCCCAGTTCTTCTACAAAAAAAGAAAAATGCAAATTCTGCATGCCAGCTATACTTTTATTAGTTATTTATCCAAATGATATGAAAACTCTAATATGAATAGGTTTATCTGTGCCTATGTACATAGTAGCACTGTTCACAATTGCCAAGTCATGGAAACAACAAAAGTGCCCTTCAGCAGATTAATGGATATACAAATTGTGGAAATTGTGGATATAGAAATTCTGGAACATGTAATCAATGGAGTATCACATAGATGTGAAGAAAGATGTGAGAGAAATTGTGGCATTTAGGACAAAATGGATGCACTTCAAGTTTGAGTGAAATCAGTCAAAATGTGATGGTTTCACTCATCTATAGACTAGAAATACCAAATAAAATTTATACACAAAGAAGAGGAGTAAAACTTGAAGTTAGAAAAAGAAGATAATGGTTACCAGAGGGAAAGAATGGAGGGAATGGGAGAGAACGGCAGGTGGGGTATGGCCACAGAGGGCTTTGTGGAGGGGAAAACAAATAAACAACAACAACAAACTTAATAAATAAACTATCACTTGTCTTTAATTAATAGCTTAGTCCAAAGTTTCCACTGGTGGAACTGTTTATGGATAACTGCTATGCGTATTACTTTACCAATACCTGTCTAAATTATGTGTGGAAGGAATCTTGTTGGGAGGAATATATAATGTAGACTTTTACAGTCAAATCTGAATGACTTTTTAGTACATTTTTCAACCTTTATAGGTTCAGTTTTCATTGAGATATGAAAATAGTAAAAATAATGAAAACACAGGGTTTTTGTACTGATTTTAAAAACTATGTATATGAAGCATTTGATAGACTTCTAGGGAAAATGAAAGTTTAAAAATGTTAACTACTGATATTGTTGTTAGTATGCAAAATACCTAACTCAGAATTATTCTTTCTGGAAATCTTAAGGGGGGAATGAAATAAAATAAATCCTCGAGTATCAATTTTAATTTGATTGATTCCCAAATAGCTCCTTATGGCCAGAAGTTTAAATTATCTTAGTTTAAATTATCTTGTTAAAAATAATAGCTCATAAGGCTACTTTAAGATGTTAAGTAGATAGCATGATACAATACTCAATCCGGTGCTTGAGCACACAAACAATAGAAATAGTTAAGATTATTGTGTCATAGCTATTGGCACTGTCAATTAGTAGTAAAGGAAGTAATAAAAAATTGAGGAAAATTTGGTACTTCCATAATATCACTTTAAGAATTCTGATATTTTCTTAAAAGTGTTCCAATGCATGAAGTGACAAACTGAGTTTAGCAATGTAAATTATAATTTATTTGGATAGTAAGAACCTACTTATGTTGTTTCCTTTAGGGAAAGAAAGGTAATCCCACAATTACAGATAATAATTAAAAAAGAACAAAGCAAAATCTAGTCCATTAATTGTCATTTCCTTCACCACCTTCAAAATTTTCAGCCTCATCTCCTCTCTGCCCTATAAAAATAAGAGAATAGAAATATAATGTGTATGTTTGATATATTCTAAGACACAGAATTGGTTTTCAAGTCCTTAAGAGTAATACATGATATTTGTGTCTTTATTGGAATATCTGAATTGCAACCCCTCTCTTCCACTGCCCCCTCCCAAATAATGGTAATGGAATGAATTATTCATTTTCTTGCTCAGTGCACTAAAAGCCATCTATAAAGTAGAAGAGTTACCCATTATTCTGAATCATCCTAAACTTCACTAACTAATCTATCTCTGAAGAGGTATACTGACTTGGCCTAGGAATGTAGACTCTACCATGTAAAAAATTCTTGCTTGGCTCTACACTTCATATATTTCATATAATATCTATGTATGTATACACATAGTGTGTGTGTGTGTGTGTGTGTGTGTGTGTGTGTGTGTGTGTGTGTGTATTCTGCATTAGCAGTTATTAGCATTATCTGGTATTGCACTTTATTTGTGTTTGCTGTATTTTCAATACTGTGTTAGTCATTCTTCCTAGTTCCTGGAGAACTTTTTCCAATCATTTTGGGGCTACCATTTTAGCAGCAAGCTAAGTTTAATTAGCTTTAAAAAATAAAACTAACCTGAGTTTTACAATGCCTTTAGTGATTTTATAAATCACAGAATTGGGACTTGGCTCTACTATGGGACTCATTTTAGATTCTACTCAGGGTTGACTTGGCCAAGGTGTCTCATCTGAGCAGGGATAATGCTGGTAATGAAGGACAAGTTTAGTTATCTTCAGAGCTTTTTAAATTTTACATTGTGTGGTCTTGATTTTAGAGAACTCTGTTTTAGAGATTTGCTTATTGGAAAAAACCTGTAATAACCCAGGGAGATGTGGAATTATTTCATTTGTGCCTTGACATTGGTTTAAGGCAGAACACGCTTTACTCCTAAAATTTGTTCATCCAGTAAACACCAATCTTCTCCTTGAGTACTGATTCCTACTTATTTGTGTCGTATTCAAAGTTGAGTTCAATATCCCTCCCCTTTAGAAAGCCCTATCTTAGCACTCCCAGTCTCTGCTCTCATAGCCTCTCATCCCCTCCACCTTGAATAAAGTCTGCCTTATTACCTTCAAAAAGATTTTTTTTAATTTTTTTAAAAGATTTTTTAAAGATTTATTTATTCATGCATACAAGCTGGGGTACAGGCCAGAGGCGTGGGGCAGTGAGAGGGTTCACCAGAGACAAAGTGGGGAGCAGACCAGGCAGATTGACAGAAATACACTGCTGAGGGGAGCAGCAGGCGAGGCAGGAGAGGTCTGATGTCCCATGTGGGAATCTCCCTGGCTGGGCGTCGAACTTGCTTCGCCACTGCTGACAGCTCCACAGTGCGTGCTTCACTGCTGCACAACCAGGGAGGCCCGAAAAAACTCACTTTTAAAAAAGATTTATTTTATTTATTTATGCATACAAGAGCTGGGGTGTAGGCCAGAGGATCACCAGAGACAGAGTGGGAAGAGCAGAACAGGTGGATCTACTGAAACACACCGCTGAGGGGCGAGACAGGGGAGATCTGCTGGGCCATCTGGCTTAGCTCCCTGGCCGGGGATTGAACTCAGGCCACAATGGCTACCGATAGCTTCATAGTGCTGAGACTTAACCCCTTGCACTACCAGGGAGGTCTGGAAAAACTAATTTTTATTAAAAAATATAAGTATCAACTAGAACTTATTAGTGAAATTCTTCTATTCAAGAATAGTAAAGAGAAGTTTCTCAGCTATGTCTGTGTAAACTGGGTTTCATCCAAAAGCATTTGTTTCAGAACAGGTTGTAAACTTCTGAAAAGTTGAAAGATCATGAAAACACTTCATTCAAACTCCATAGCCAGTGTAACCCAGGATTCATAACAGATCTTTAAAAACAACAGCAAAGCAAATAGCAGAACCTGAATTCCTACTTTAATAATGGAATTTTCATTGAGTGTCAAAATGGTTTAATGCTCTCCTTGAAAGTTTTTTACCTAATCATAAATCTATTCTCAGACAAAATCTTTTCCAACTCCAAATGGTCCCGACATCCATCTCCTTTCACTAAGAGCACAGTCAATTATGGAAAAAGGTAGAGGGGCTCTCCTGTTAATGTGTTACAGGGTTTTGCTGAGAATATACCGTCTCTACAAAGGGGATTGGCTTCTTCAGATAATTTTCTTAAATGGGATGTTGTTGTTGTTCTCTTAATTTTCATATGTACTCCATTAAGAGGTTTGCTTTATTTATGTGAGTCATCTATGTGTTTTGCACTGGCTCCTAGTTAGCTCCTAAGTGCAAGCTGGTTGCATTGAAATATTGATTTTAATCCATAAAGTCTTGTATGGTTTGGGTATTGTCTGCCTTCACTAATTTTACTTCCTAGAAGCTGAAGTGAACTAGAGAAAACTATTCACTTTCTCGTTCTCTCTCTTTCTGCCCTAGGGACAGGGGCAGATCCTAGGTTTTGTGAGTTCTGAAGCTCAAGCAAGTTGTAGGCCCTTCTTTAAAAGAAAATCCAATTACGATGAAAACTATATATGCAATTGGAAAAGAAATCATGAAAAACTATACATTATTAAAGAACTAATCAAAAATCCAAGTAACATTGTTTTTAATTATAATGTAAATTATAATTCAATTCAAATTCATAAATATCTGAGATGTTTCTATTACACATTTATATACATTTTCCCTGACATTTGGCTTCATATTCTTTGATTGCTTCTTCATATTACAACACTTCTTAGTAATATTTTCCTTAGAATAATATTAATGGTAGATGCTTCAGTCTTTTCTCAGATAGTTCAGACTTTTGCTCATTGAAATGTTTTGTTATTGTCAGTTTTAGCAAAGTTTCACCCTTGTCACCTTTTTTACTGATAATATCAAGTACATTTTTAGGTTTATTGTCAAATTTGGAAAATAACATCTCTCAAGATTTTTCATATATGGGTCTTAAGTTTTCAGAATATTTCAGAGGTTCTTGATCAAACACAAATGTTAAATATTCTTTGAAACAAACTCATTAAGTGTTAACCTTTAACTGCTGATGTCAGACTGTGGGATGATCTCATACAGCTCTCCTGCTTCTGTCTCTGCAGGATCAGTGACAATTCCAGTTGACAGCAGTGGGTGTTCTGAAGCCATTCCTGCATCTGGGCAGATAGCTAGTAATCCCTGAGTTCAGAAGTGACTGCACACCATAAAACTCAAACAAAACAAGTTTATAATTCCTGTCCTCTTAACTATGCTTGTGCCACACCAAATTCACTGGACAAGTTGAAGTGAGACAGGATATTGGAGTGCAAAAAGATAGCAGATATACAAATTTGTAGTAAAATAGCACTTTTGAAAATTTTGCATGATAATCATGTGAGCACATTGTTAAAGCCCATGCCGGCCTTGGAAATACTTGACTCAAATCAAAAGTGCTGATGCAATTAATTTGACATTCAAACATAGATTCAGGCTACTTTAACCTTAATAAAGGTCTTTTGTGATTTTCATTCAAATTTTGAATAAAATAGTTCTGTTTTTCAATAACAAAAATAAAGAACTGGGATTATCTCAGTAAATTTAAATTAAAATTTAATTAAAATTAATTTTAAAAATTCCACAAAGAAACAAAATATAAGTAAATTGAAAAGATATCCTTCTTAATAGGAGAAAATATTTACATGTTATACAGCCAAAAATGTATTAATATCCAAGAAAAAAAACTTAATTCAATTTAACTACAATCACTACCACCACAACTAATAACCCAGTTAATAAGAAGGCATTAGTTGTGAGCAGATAATTCACCAAAATGGATATCTAGAGAGGGATAAATATATGTGGAAAAATGTTCATCATCACTTTTAATAAAGGTGATACATGTCAAATCCACAATAAGATATCATCTCACACCCATGAGTGTGGCACATGTTAAAAAAGACCCTCAACAACAAGTGCTGGAAAAGATAAGGAAAAGAGGAACCCTATTACATCATTGGTGGGGCTGTAAACTAGTGTACTATTTTGGAAAATGATCTGGCTTTACTGAAAAATTGTATGGCCTAACAGTCCCATTCTGTGCTATCTATTCAAAATGCATAAAGCCATAAGGAAGTATTTGCCCTACGATGTTTATTATGTATTGTTAAAATAGTTAGGCCATAGAAACCACCCAATTGCCCACTGATAGAGGATTGGATCAAGAAGATGTGGAATATCCACACAAAGGAATGATATTCAGCTATAAAGAAAGACAAACTGGTGCAATTTACAGCAATTAGTAAGAATTCAAGGGGATTTTGTGTAGTAAGGCAGTTCAGAATGATAAAGACATTTACAAAGTGCATGATGGGACAAAGCAAAATTCTAATAAAATCTAGCAGATACTAATAACATTTCTGAAGCTAAGAGAGAGGGAAAGGGAGACAAGGTCAAAGAGCTATAAGGGATGGTGATAGGGGAAAGTATATCCCACTCTGGTTTATTTATTATAATCAGTTGATAGGTCTTTTTAATTATTTTTAGTCTTTGAGGATCTTCCTTTCCACTTTCCCCAGAAATTGTATGTCACACTGAGCTGTTTCTCCTTTGAAGATTCTCCATCTGGATGTTGTTAATAGCATCCCCATGTGTCTTTTAACATGTTCCTCTGTCCCTGTACATCCCTTTTTACTTGGTGTTACGATTGGGAGGCTTAATAAGCATTAATCTGGTTAAAAAAATAGCTATTACCATTTAAAACTTTCTGCAGTATAGTTCATCTCTGAGAAAGAAAGCAAGCTGGAACAGTTGAGGCTATGGCCATTTCAACTGAGTACAATTTGGGATGATAATTTTCATCTCTTTTAATAAAGGTGATGCATGTCAAATCCGTGGTCTTCCCTGGGCACTTGCATGAACACATTTAAATGATTAAAGAGTCCAGTTTGGAAGAACTTAGGACCAAGTGATGGAGTTTATAATGTGCCAGCTGACACTTTCTGCTACCAGGTATCTGAAATAGAAAAGGAAAGGTCTGTTCTCATCTTTGGATTTGATCCTGAATAATAGAGTAAATCAGATATACTTGGTGCTAAGTTAAAGTACAGATTTGTTTTCTTTGTTTTGATTTTAGGGGTAGTTTACGTGAAAACTAGACAGTTTATGTATTAAATATGATTTTTTCAATAAAATGTTGGGAAAACTGGACAGTCACATGCAAAAGAACGAAGCTAGATCGATACCTCACAAAATACACAAAAATCAACTCGAAATGGATAAAATACTTGAATGTAAGATCTGAAACCATAAAATAGACAAAACACTCCAGAACATACTAATTAGGTCTTCATCAAACTGAAAAGCTCCTGCATCGGTATACACACACACACACACACACACACACACACACACACACACACACTTAACATGACAATTGTAGACTAAATGCTCTCTGTTTCTACCTGCAGTTAGAATTCTTGCAGTCAGGGTAAATAATAGCTCCCAGAGTATTATGACAACTGGCAAAAGTCAGGGGAGATGTGAACAATCCTGGCTTGTGATTTAGAGTAGTGCAGCGACGTGACAATAATAGGACACCAGACTGAGCTGAGGACTATGAGTTGTGGCAGTGGAAGGTACCAATAAGATCAGAAAGATTACACTAGTCAACAAATTTTTACAAAAGTCATGTTACTGAAATAAAATCAGTCATTTCCTATCAATTTGTGTGTGCTCAACACAAATACGGCAGTCAAATTCTAATTTTGGCTCTAGTTTCTTTTGTAATCTGTGATAAATTGATGTTTGCATCATGAAATGCATGCCAATAGTAATAGGTCTATGGTTAATACTTGTAAAAAATCAAGTCATAGACTACTTCTTAAATATCTTCGCTTGTCTCTTGTACAGCTGTTCAGGAGCATCTCTGGGGAGTGTCCAGCAGTAGTCAGCCAGCATTGTAGTGGGCCATTTTCCCTGGTATCTTTGTTCCATTAATGTGTTATCTTGATGAAAACGTTCGCCATGTTCATCACTAACCATACCACAGTTTTCAGGGAAGAAATCCAGATGGGAATGAAGGAAGTGGATCGTTAGAGACATATTGCAGCCAAGTTTCTGATACTGCATCAGCATGTCTTCTACTAGTTCCTTGTAGTTTTCTGCCCTAACATTCCCAAGAAAGTTGTAGACACTAGGCGAACAGCATTCCATGCTTATTTCGCATCACCCTGCAGCAAGTTGTTGAACTGTTCATCTTTGAAGAGCTCTGGAATCTGATGACCCACAAAAACTGCCTCTTTAATCTTTGCTTTGCTGAGTTGAGGAAATTTTTCATGCAGGTATCGGAAAGCTGGCGAGGTCCAGTTCATGGCTTTCACGAAATTCTTCATCAAACCTAGTTTGATGTGTAGGGGAGGTAGCTGGATTTTGTGAGCCTCGACCAAAGCTGGGCACTGGATATTCTTCTCTTACTGCTACATTTTGTCTGAGAGTCCATTCCTTCTGCAAGTAGCACATTTCACTTGCTCAGCTCTCCCACTCACATAAGAAACACGTGTATTTTGTATATCCCTGCTGCAGTCCTATTAAAAGGGCAACTAGCTTCAAATCACCACAGACATGCTGACTGTACTTGTTATACTCACTGGAATTCAGTAGCTGGTTTAAGTTATCATATGTCTCTTTCATGTGGACAGCATGTGCTACTGGAAGGTTTCCAATGTGCAAAAGCACAGCCTTAAGACTCAGTTTTGGGGGCCTCCCTGGTGGTACAGTGGTTAATCACTGAGCTGTGGAGCTGTCGGAAGCGGCCACGCGAGTTCGGCTCCTGGCTGGGGAGATTTCTGCATGGCTCGGCAGACCTCTCCTGCCTTGCCTGCTGCTCCCCTCAGCAGTGTATTTTCATCTATCTGCCTGTGCTGCTCTCCACTCTGTCTCTGGTGAACCCTCTCGCAACCCCATACCTCTGGCCTGTACCCCAGCTTGTATGCATAAATAAATAAATCCTTAAAAAAAGATTCAGTTTCGAAGAGCCTAGAAATGGTCTCCATCCTTGTGGGTCGTGAGTGATTTCTAAGGCATTCATGAGGCCCCCTTTGGAACAGAATACCAAAGTACTTTCCTTACTGAAGAAACGCTCCAACTGCTGGTGCTGCTTTCGATAGAAAGTAATTGTGACATCTTCTAGAAGATTCCATTGTTGGAGTCTTGATCCTAACAATTCTACCTTGTTCTTGGATAAGTCCAAATCACAAACCAGGTCATTTAGTTCTTCCTGTGTTAGTCTGTATGGAGTTGATGGTGCACCACAGTGAAAATCTGGATCACTGCATGCTGATGGAATAGGAGAACAGGTCGGCTCACCCTTGTCCTCATCAGATGAATCAAGAGAATATTCTGCTGGAGGTTCTGGAATAGGAAGTCCCTCACCATGTGGAACTGGTCTCAATGGAATGTTTGGGTAGACTATTCTCGACTTCTTTTGCTTCATTATTCTGCCAGAAAGAGGAGGAACCAAGCTGAAGTAACAGTCTTTTATGTGGTTGCTTGGCTCTCTCCACACCATGGGAACTGCAAATGGCATTGATGGTCTTTTGCCATTTAACCACTGGGAGAGCTGTGTTGTCCATGTAGCACAGCATATATGAGGGGCCCAAGGCTTGTCTTGGTCACCAACCTTGCATCCCAAGTAAAGATGAGAAGGCTTCTTCACTTGAGAAGTGATCCTTTTCTTCTGGTTGGCAAATGTCACTTCCCCACAAATAGAGCAGAAATTGTCAACACTATTAACACACTTTCGAGGTATTACTATTCTGTATTGTGCCTAAATGGATAAAATAATAACAGTTCTATGGAACAGTAGCTTAAACTGTCTCGCACAAAGTCTGAAATATTTTCAATGCTCCACCTTTCCAAGAGGGCTTTCTATAGTGCACTGCTGATGTCAGTTTACTTCAGCAGCCGCCTGGCAGTAGTATTGCACTGCATCAGGAAATGATGCAATCAACTGGATGATGTGTGCATGATGGTATTATGCAATGCAGTGCAATATGATATCGTTGTAGGTTGATTTACGATGTTGTTGCAGTCCTACTGGATAAATTTACACGGTGAAACGTATAAAATGAATTATATGAAATATCTTCAGAACGAGAGCTAATAAAAAATTTTTCAGGGTTATATTCATGTTCAGCACACCAAGATAGGTGTACCACATGGTACAGATTAGGACCTTTTTAAGTCAGTAACAGTCTCAGTGTTGACCAGTGTTATGTGAAAATGGGGCCTCCCTGGTGGCGCAACAGGTTAAGTCTCAGCACTATGACGCTATCTAGAGCTACTGCAGCATGAGTTTGATCTCCTGCCAGGGAGCTTACCACATGGCACAGCAGACCTCTCCCATCTCGCCTACTGCTCCCCTTAGCAGCGTATTTCAGTCAGTCTGCCTCTTCTGCCCCCCACTCTGTCTCTGATGCCTCCCCTCACCCCCCACAACTTCTGGCCTACATGCCAGCTTATATGCATAAACAAATATTTTAAAATATTTTAAAAAAAGATTATGTGAAACTGGAGATAATCAAGTCATGTCCTTGCTCAAGAGTGGGACCCCAGGCAAGCCAAGGTGCTCACTAATTAATACCTGTTCTTACAGAGTCAGTGATCTTAGGAGAAAAGCATTTGCGGAGGACTGAGGCTAAGAGAATTATAACAGAAAGCATTGTGAACAACAAAACCTTGGTTAAACCTGCAAAGAAAAGTGAGTCTTGCAGATTACTGCTGGTAACACAATTAAAGAGTACAGCATAGTAAAAAGAAGAGTCTTACATGTTTCTGAGTAGAGTGTCTACTGTTATGATCGTGATATATAAATATGGGAATCCACATAGACTAGACAAATGATAAATAAAGAATAGTGGCAACTGTCATTTCAGAGAGCCTGCTCTATTAGAAATCGAACTTTAAGTGTGCAGAGGGAAAATGCTGAATAAATAAATATTTAAGTAATAGGTTGTTCAATAGGCTTTTCCCATTTAAAGCACTGAGACATTTCCCTCCTTGGAAGAGGGAAAGGAGATGATCCTACACAAATCAAACCAGGGAGGAAGTTAGAAAACCACTTACAAGAGAATAAACTGCTTACCAGAAAGGAAGATAAACATCTTATTCCAGTGAGATGCGTTTCATGCTTTAGAAAATCCTAGACACATCTCATGGTACAACCAGAGCAAAGCATGGTGAAGGAGACCTTGGAAGAATTGATGTTTATCTGCAGTTGGGATAGACAGTGTCTGTCACTGACTTATATTAAAGACAAAAGGAAAAAGGGTCTCACTTTGCCTCTGAAGGCATGGGAACTGTCACATACTCCCAGGGTATGATGAATTGAGGTTGCTGTGGGTCAGAATGGGCATTTCAGGTAGTAGCCAATCCTCACCTTCTTGAAAAGACCATACTCAAGAGGATGGCTGCAGTATGATTCAACCTAGAGAAAAGGACTATTACCATAGCAAGAGGCAGGTTGTAGAATGTCAGGTATAGGGGAATTTCCCTACTGAAGAATTGCTGGGCAAAGTTTTCCAGCAGATAGAATAATTCACAACAGCTCTTTGTCAGAGAAGTAGCTAATAGTTGAGAATCTGCTGTACGATTGGCAGTAAGGTCAAATCACAGCAGCACCAACCAAGAAACATCTTGTCATTTCCTCTCTTTCAAACTTTCCATTTTCCTTTACATCTTTAAGGGGTGAATAAATTGACTGCTTATCCTTTACCAAATGCTCATATATGGAATTTGAGATTTAGGTCTAATTTCAGGGAAGAGGAAAAATTTTAAACTAGATGTGAAATAGAAAGTTTTGATTCAATTCTGATTAGACTTTTTTAATATCTTAAAATGCTGTTCCTCCTATACCTGAAAGCTAGGAAATCTAACTAAGCTATCATCTAGTGTCTAGGAAAGAAGAGAACAGCAAAGCAATTGTAGGAGAAAAGTAAAGCTGTGTCTTTTGTGCCCTCTCTCATAAATTAGATTCTATAAATAATCCAAGTGGATAATACCCTAATTCCTAATTGATTGATTCCTCAATCAACTGCCCACAAATTTAGAAACTTTTCAGATGGAAGGTGATATACCATATGCAGAAGACAGGAACACAAAACACTAAGAAATGAAAAGATTTTTTTTTTTTTTTGGTGGAGTTGGAGGAAACAAAAAAAAGGAATGAGAAGAAATTAAGAGTTACAGAATAGAGAACACTTTGATATCACTCTTTGGATAGGACTAAGGATATTTTACATGCAGGGGGAAGGAAACTACTTTGTAATTAGAAGACAAGGATATTTTACATGCAGGGGGAAGGGAACTACTTTGTAACTAGAAGACCATTATATAAGACACAGTTATAATGTTCCTTTGTTGAAGGAACATTAGCAAATGTACAGAAAACAAGGGTTTAAAAAACACTTGCACTTTGGGGTTTGTTCCATTGTAGCTCTTTGAGACTGCCATATGACGTCTGTGCAAGTTTTCCATACAAATATGAGAAAACAAATGTCTCCATTGTCCCCATGGCCCAACCAACAGCAATTGCCCTCCACCAGACCTGTTGTGAGTTGATCTTAGATGACCCAATTTCAATCAGTGTGTTAGTTGCTGGTAGTCATATGAGAAATCTCAGATGAGAAGAACAGAATTTTTCAGTAGAACCCAGCCCAAATTGCTGATGTGTAGAATTGTGAGCAAATAAAATGGTTGCATTGAGCTGTTGTTTTTAATTTTTTTCACAGCCAGTGATAACTGAAAGACCTTGCGTTATGTATTGGTTTGTTATTGTCTTTTTAAATTTCTCTGTTTTAAAAGTCAGAAGTGAAAACACCTCCGTGGTTTGCTATAAATATACACGCAGCCACCCATAAAGTCAGGATGCCTACCCACAAATTTGACCAAGTCAATTCCTTTTTTATTTTGAGACATGCAATGGAGTAGTACAAGAACTTTTCCTGATTTGATATGAAGCACACTGATACACAAATGATACATAAATGGGAACTCTGTTGAAATGAGATAGAGATACAGTTGTGTTTCAGAAATTACCTATGATAAAATAAAAGGTTAATTTGTGGGCTTGATAGCAATTCTTGCAGTTTTTATGACTAGCAGTTCTTGAAAGAATATTATTTAAAAATGAAAACATTCTTTCCAGACACAACAGTAAAACTTTTCCTGGAGCCATCAACTTGTACATATGTTAAGGTTGTGCAGGATGGTGAGAAGCATATGCAGGTGGTATAGTTGTCTGCATTTTGGCCTCTCTCGAGGAAATTGCCATTCTGATCACAAACAATCTTTTCTTTAAGTTAAACATTTCATTCTCTTGGGTGTTTATTGCTAATGGAGACAGAAATACCACTCTCATCTGGATTTAATACATTTCACACACATATCCATCAAGTATACAATTTTCTCAGCAGAAGTCGAATTTTAACAGTTTTTTGTGACTTTTGACACATCATCACTTACAGGGGGCCTTCCTTCTGGGGACTGTGCAGAGAGACCTGGTACAAAATTTGGCTGTGTTTTGTTCACAAATGGATAAACAGATGTCATTTATAAATTTTTACTAACAAAAACCAAATGACATATAGTGCAAAGAAACTGTCACAACAAAATTCCTGTTTGTTCTCTTACTCTAGCCATGTTATATTTGACTTGACCACTTAACAAAATACTCCCACTACCTTCTCACCCTCAGCCAATAAATACACATTTTAATTTTCTATTTGGAACAATTGCATCCTTCAAAATGTAGAACACCATTAAGAGAGGATTATAAGCTTATACTATCCCCATATTTCAGTCTTGTTTTCTGAGTTTTAATAAATGAATTCTTGCTCAGAATGATGAGTGTAATAGTAGATGGTAAATTAAAGCACAATAATGTGGAGGTGTTTTACTTCTTAATCGAAAGTTAATGTGATATAATAAAAGATGGCCCCTAGAGCTAGACTAACTTGGGTTTGATATTAAATGTGGATTTTCATTCTACATTGAGTTCATTAGGTGATTCTAAGCAAGTGACTTAAAGTCTTTACATCCCCTTCATTTTTCTTACCTATGTTATGGGAGGGGAGGCACCTACACTGAAAGTTTAATCATGAGGATTAACTTCTATAACAAATTATTTCATGATGAGGAAATATCAGCTACCTTTCTACTTTGAAAACAGTTGCTTAATATTTTTAAAAATGAAAACAATTGTTTTTATTCTCTGTAAGCATAAATTAGCTCCAAGGAAATATTCAATGGTTATGTTAATTTCACAATGAGATAAATCTATTTTGTTTTTCTACCACAATTTGCATATTCTACTAATATTTGAACTTCAGTTAACCATCCTGAACATTTCACAATGACTCAAAAATTGGGGGGTGGGGCAAAATGGACCTGATGGTTCAACATACTCTTTCCATACTCTACAGTAAAAAGAGGAATATCCAACACATGTGGGGTAGACTGTTGCCTGGTTAGACTTCCATAGTTCTAATCTCTTTGAAACAGTCTAACTATATTGGAAGATAAATGTTAACCTCTACTTACAGTTGAGGACAGTGAGATTCTGAGAATTTAAGCAACTTACTCATGATCACATAGATACTGTTTAAAACCCAGATATTTTTCTAAATTATTCTTTTATTTACAGAATGAGGGTATATTTAACAAAGCTTCCAGTAAACAAATTATTCTCGTGATTAGCACTATCTATCTCCCAGTGCTACAGTACACTAGATTTCAAAATAATTGTAGAAATTGTCCATATTATATTATCATTATAGAGTTGAAATAAATAAGGCAGTAAATTGTTACCAGCACAAGATTATATCAAAATTACAACTCACGTCTCAAAAGTCCCAGAGAAAACATAAAAACAAAGCATGTGGTATAGTTTTTCACTGTCCTTAATTTTATTCTCAATTTCATAGAGAAGCATTTCTATAATATTTTGAGCCCTTTTGAATTGTAGAATCACAGAATGATAACTGTGGTTTGGTGATCATTTAATCTAAGTACTCACAGTTTACAGATGGGGAAATAGACGCAGTTTCAGCTAGAAAAGTCATGTGTTTATATCATCAGCTAGAAGGTAACAGTATCATGAATATAAATAATGTCTTTTAATATGTACTCCAGTGCTATTTATACTATACTATTCAATCTCTTTTATTAAACCCTGGTATTTGGCCTTAATACAAGGACTTCATGGTAGTTGAAGTGAAATCCATCAAAACATTTTCTTCAACTCAACAAACTGGCAGTCCTTGAAGGAAAATAGAAAGTTGATTAGAAGTTGGAAGGTGTCCTTTCTGTTTGTATCTCACTCACTATATTAGAGCTTGTCACGCCATAGTAACAAATTAAGTTGTATAATGGGTCAAATGCTATAGAAATACATTTATTTCCATTTGACCATCCGAAGTCTTTTTCTTTCCCTTAACAATCCAAAGTGAATGGCAAAGTGATAGAGAAGGGACTCAAGATGGAGCTCAGTTAAATGTCACGGATCCAGGTTACCAATATGTCTATCTTCTTTAGCACAGGATAACCAAGTTATCTGTAGAGCTTATCTCCACCCCATTACCCAGAGGAGAAAGGCACATAGAATGTGATTATGGGCAAATCATGGAAGTGGAACTGTTTCAGATAGAGTCTGTTAAGGAGAGGTGTCATTTTCCCTGCTCCCACTTACATGCAGCCACCTTGGATTATAGATCCCAGATAAAATTAGACATGACATGAACTGGCTTTCCTTGGAGTGGGGAGTTACTGGGAACTAGGGATGGAGTTACGTAGCCATACTTGGTGTATAACTGAACATATATGGGCATGGACCTTTTTGCTCCTGTGGCCCCATCTTGCACCCAGTACCACTTGTTAGCAGGGTAGATTATATTTGATCAAGTGTTGATCTATTAACTCTCTTTTATTCTGACTCTCTCTGTCCCCATCCTTCAGTTCTCTTTTAAGTAAACCATTTTTTTTTTCTTCTTCATTTCCCTTTGAATGTCTGCTTTTGGACTTTTGTCTTGAATTCTTAAGTGTTCAGATTAGAATTTACACCCAGGTCACCCTGTTTCCTATGGAGATGCACTGGAACAGAAGTTATGATCTTCTCTCATTCTGTTGTCTAGAATTCAAACATTTAACCACATGTAAGTAAGACTGAAAAAAACATCATCTTTCTGTGTGCCCAGAAGATGAGGAAACAGATTTAGTGAACACTTATATTTCTCTAGTAATTTCTCATCCATTTTTTGTACGTAAATATTTTTTCCTCTAAGTGTTTTATTCTCTGAATGTTTGTGCATCTCTCTGTATTATGTGACTGACTCGGTTTATTGGCAACTTTCTCAATATATGTTTGAGTCCTTTTGAAGATATTGTACTTCTTTGTTCTTAATATATGAACATGTCTCATTTTGATATATAAGCTTTCTTCAATTTGGAAAACAGGCTTTTGTTAAATACAGGAAACTATAGGGATTAAATGATTGTTAAACAGTAACTGAATCTCTAATAATGCCTAAACACCATTCGTGGACTGTTGAAGCATATCACAGATTGTTTTCCTACATTTCTTGAATTTTAAGCATTACAAGACCTGCCTTTTGCTAATAAGGACTTATCAGCTCAGCTCATTTGCATAGTGAAACTAAATATGCAGTTAATTTGCACATTTAAAAATGTATAAGAAAAGCATTTTCCCTTGCACACTGGGGGGGCTCTAAGTTACACAAATAAGAAACTTTAACTCAAAGACAACCAGAAAAGCCCATGGATATACAAGTAGGTCTAATTGGTATTTGGTTTATAGCTACATGCTGACAACGATTAAGCTAATTATAAGGCACATAGTGCTAAATTACTATCTTTTTTCATACACTTTCTGAAACAGCAAGAGAGGTTCTGGTTCAAAGTCTAGTTATTCTAAACGAGAATTGAATTATGACTATTTCTACAGTTAACCAGTTAACGAATGTCAGCACAATTAATGTAATATTCAGCAAACATTACAATTTATAATAAGGAAACCAAGTAAAGACATATTCAGTTGGATAAACACTAACATAGTTTCCAAATATTTTGTCATGTTTTGTTTCTGAAAAAATGAGGTGTCAATTATAAGTTCTAATGCAACATTGTGAGAGAAGACAACAGAAAGTTTGTTCTGGAAGAAATAGAATCAGAATCTGTTAGCCTCATAGGAAAGAAATAGAAATTGATGCCAAGGATCTTTCATCCCTTTAAAGAGAGTTGGACCAAAAAATAAAAAAAATAAATAAAGAAAAGAAAAGAAAAAAAAAGGTAGTTGTTGAAGATTATTTGTAAATTAAAACAGTATCTTACAATGCATATAAAATTGTCCCTTGAGTTACAGGGATTAATACTCAAAACCACCAAGACCCTTGTTAACTCAAAATATAAGTGTTCTATTCCAAAGTCATTAATGGATCCATTCTATTCTGTCCCGTCATTTAAATTTATTGAAATCATATGTGAATACTAATCTATCTAAACTAGTGAAATATACCAGAAACAGCTAAAGGAAGAAATGTTTCTCTAATGCCTTTAGGTACAAAATTAGTGATTCAGTTGCAAGCTTTAATAAATAGTAACTTCTCTCCAATGGCTATCCGGAAAAGCAGGCCTTTTCCATATTGCATAAATGTATGTGTATCAAAACTTCAGCTATGCAAATAAATAATGGAAATAAATGACATTACTGAAGTTTGTGTACAGAGTAAAATTAAAAGGGGCTATAAAATTCAATCTTAGAAATGACTCAAAGAATTTACAGAATTTCACTGACATCTAACATGTTTTCTTAGACTTCAAGTGATCATTTGATGTCATTCAGAATTTTAAGGAAAGACATGTAAAAGGATCAAATTAGACATGACAGAGAGCCCCAGTTTTCCTAAATTTCAGCCCTTCTATTTTTTCCCTTCTTTTCCCATCTCCAGCACCAATTTTTGCTACCATCAGCCTCCTGAACCTTGACCAACCAATAAGCCACAAGGTTTGCAAATGACAGTTCTCCAAAGAAATATGCTGGCTGTTATCAGAATGGAATTGTACCACTGATGCCAAGAAAGAAGCAGGAAATGTCAGAATAATCTTCAGCTGTTATAACCAGTTTTTGAGCAGTTAAAGACAAAATGTGTAATTTGAACCAAACCACAAGGACATGTCCTGCTCTCTTCCCTGGACCTATCAAACTTTATTTTTGCTTAAACTTGTTCTTCTGTTGTTCCCTCATGCATATTAGCTGCATAATGCCATATCCTATTTTTTGAACTCTTAAATTGTTTTCTTTAATTGGGCCAGGGGGAGTCTAGGGCCTTTTTTTTTTCTTTCTCATCCCCCACCCCTTGACCCTTGCTCTACTTTATTTAAACCTTGGGGTCCTGCAAACTTCTAAGATTAGCATTTTATATTCACGAGCTGGTTTTAAATTCATATGTGCTTGTAATAATCAAATCATGAATGTTGAAAATTGAAGCATAATTTACCTATAAGGAATGGCAGAATACTGGTGAGGTCATGAGAATTAGCTTATTGTTTCTCCAATGTTTCTTGAACCTTAATTATTTATTAAAAAAATTAAACTGTAAATATACCATCAGAAAGAAAAATGTAGATGAAAGAAAACATATAAAACTTGTGCATATTTTTTAATATCATGAGTAAAACAAAAACTAACCCAGTTCACTCATAAATAAGACGTGGGAAAATGTAGAACTAAACTTACAGAGCAATGAAATTTTAGCACTCAAGAACTTTATTGCTTGGAGGAGCAAAGAGAAGCAAGAATTAAAAGAAAAGGTCTTGAGAAAACTTTATTTAAACAACATAAATTTCTATCCTTAAAACAGACTGATTATTACAGATGCACCCTATCATTTGCACTGTTTGGTTTGTACCAGTTTAGGAATATTTAGAGAACATCATGAGTGGTTGTCAGGTACTTAGGTTCCCCGCAATAGCACATTCCAATGTGATTGTGAAGCCTTTCACACACCAACAAGAAATTCTGTGACACCAGCACTTTGTCAGAGAATTCAATTCTCACACCATTTACTCAGAGATGGCACCAGATTCCACAGGTAAAGTGCTCAGTCTCCCAAGGTTGCCCCCCATTTAGACAATCCAGGCTGTTACAAGTGCTTCTAACTAATAGGTTACAGGTTAGAAGTTCCCACAATCCCTTCTTTAGGTTTGATTAATTTGTTGGAGCAACTCACAGCAGTCAAAAAAACCCTTTTGTTACAGGGCAGGATGAGGGGCTCCCCAGAACCCCAAAACATGCTATCTGCCTCAGCAGGACAAAATATACTCTAGTGCATAAGATGCTTAATGGTAAGTAACTTTACTATGATTAGGTGTGCAATAAAGAGAAGGGAAAGACAGTGGACATAGTTTCCAAATCAAGCACCCAACGTTACCTATCTCCTCTTGGGTAAATGCCCAGCTAAAGAGGTTTGTTCAAAGCAGGGCTACTGACTGAATCGCAAAGCCTTCCACAAGTCTAAGACAGCTCCTCGTGGGGACCCATAGGAAAGGGGCAGAAGGCACCCAACAAGTGTGGGACAGAAGGAGTAAAATCAAAGAAAAAAGCTGCCATTGTTAACCTCCCCAGGGGTCTCTCACCCACATCTGTTTCAACCAGTCAAAGATCAAGAAGCAAGTGTAGCTTCTTCACATGTCACTCTGTGCCTCCTCCAGATCTCGTTCTGTAACTGGGCTGAATCCAAAGTCCGGTAAAGGTGGTACCCCCTGGCGGTGGTTTGCTGATGAGAATGAATAGCCCCAGAGAAAATGCTAAGTTTCCAGTTTGGGGAGTGGAGAGTTTGATGAGATATAAAAGGGACTGAAGAAGAAGTCCCCTTGATGTAGAAAAAGAAGGAGGAGTAGGCGCCATGATGTAGGAATAGAAGAGGCAGTCGCCATGCTAAAGGAATAGAGAAATCAGTCGCCATGATGTAGGGAAAGAAGCAGCAGAAAATGTGGCCGTAAAGATTAAGAGTTTGAAAATCAGACGCCAGAAGTTTTGAGCCACCGGGATATAGAATTTCGGATTGAGCATTTTTGAAGTTTTAGTGACTTTGGGACCAGCGACTTTGGAGGCTTTGCAAGTAGCCAAGCGACGGAAACTGCTCCCAGTTTTGTCTTTACTGCAGCCAAAGGAAGGAGGCAGAGGCCCGAAGTGGGCACCTTCCTAAAATGCGTGAGTGCAGTCTGTTGGGCCATCTGGCTGCTGTAGTTGCTGTTTGCAGCGTTGTTGGCCTGGTGCTGTGCTGGGGCACCACGGCAGTTTCGGGAGCATCTCCAGTTGTGTTTTGTGTCATCCTCGTGAGTTGGAACCTGGCCTGCACTCTGGTTGTTGCACGTCTGCAGAAGAAGGAAGATGCCATTTTGGAAACGTGGCCTATTGTTTGGAAGAGGAGCTCCACATCAACAGCGGCGGGAAGATGCCACCTTTGTTACTTTTCTGGGACTTAAAGGACTGGACATTGCTTTAAGTAAGGCAAAAGGCCATATGTTGACTTCAGTAATTCTTTGCTTTTCCCTGTTTGTTAAATAAATCCCATTGTTATTGTTCCCTAAGTCTGAGTAGTCTTGCAATTGTGCGTGCAGGTGCAGAACCAAGATAGTGACCGTTCAGCAATTGGGGCACTGCCTTTCTCCAATTTTGTAGCCCCCTTTCCCCGCTATCAGTTCTGGCTCTCCCTCCATCTTTCTTCCTTTCTCCAGTCCCGTCTCCAGCTTCTCCTCTTCACTGCTCATCTCCACCTTTCCTGCGGTGAGGCAGGGAACCTGGAACCTCCCCTTTTCCTGGGGACCACCCTGTTAAACATTTTAACTCACTATGTCATTAATTTACTACAAAGAATATATACTAACTCAGAAACAGCCAGATGAAAGATGCACAGGGCAAAGAATGCAGAAAAAATGCAGAGCTTTCATGTCCTCTCTCAAAATCTTCACAAGTTTACCAACCTGGAAGCTCTTTTAGCCTTTTAAGGCTTCATTACATATCCATAATTGATTAAATCATTGGCAATTAGCAACTGAACTCAACCTCTAGGCCCTATCCTTGCCTAGGATATGACACGCCCCTCCCACTCCCACCCTCTACTCCTGCTAGTTTCCTTGGCAACCAGCCCTATTGTCAGGTAATTTTCAGAAGTTTCCTTCATTAACATAGGAAAAGACCTTCATCACTCTTAATACTTAGGTAATTTGGGGGAACTGTGAAATAGGAACTATGATTGAAGACCAAATACTTATGACAAATATATTTTGGTAATTATCACAGTATATTTTTTCTTCTAAATAAGAATAGTATGCTAGGTGAAACACTTAATGATACTTAAGATCTCTTTCTTTCTAAAAGTTATGTACAGATGAAAACCCAAAACTCATTGTGTCTCATAAGTGCAAACCCTATATCACACACAAATACTGAGTTATAATTGTTAGCATTTTATATATTTAAGTTTGTCCGTATCAATAAATTACCCTTTAGAGCACAATAATAATAGTAGATTGTATAATTCCTACTTGAGGGATGATAAAATTGAGAGAAAGTGCATATTAAGTAGTTTGCACAAGTTCCTTTATAGACTGTAGAGGAACTATATTCCCCTGGGTGGTCCCCAGGAAAGGGGGAGGTTCCAAGTTCCTTGCCCCACCAAAGGGAGGGTGCGGCTGAGCTGGGAGGAGGGGAAGTTGGAAAGAAGAAGAGGGAAGGAAGCAGAGTGGAGGGCAAGAAGCAGACCTAGAGGAGGCACATGGAACAGAGAGACATGTGAAGAGGCTGTGCTTCCTTCTTGGTCCTGGACTGGTTGAAACAAATATGGGTGAGAGACCTGTAGGGAGATTAATGATGGCAGCGTTTATATTGATGTTGATTTTGCTCTTTTCCTCCCAGACATGTCTGACTATTTCTGACCCTTTTTATGTGTCCCTGCCCAAAGGTGCTTTAGACTTGTGGCAGGCTTTTGGACCTTTCTTTGGGCCAACCTTGTTTGGCTGGCTATTTACCCATGAGGTGATGGGTAACTTTGGGTGCTAGATTTGGAAACTATATTCTTTGTCTTGTCTGTATTGCACACTAATTGTATTAAAATTCCTCTCCATTAAAGGTCTTATATGTTTTGTCCTAATGCCTCAGATGGCAAAACATCTTTAAATTGGGCAAGTTTGGAGATTCTGGGGTGCCCCTCTCCCTGTCCTGTAACAGATTTGGTCCTGTAACAATATTAGAAGTCAGATTTTCTGACTATATTATGAATGTAGTGTAATAGGGACTTCTCTATAAAAGGTGGAGGTACCATGTTCCCTTCCCCCACTTAATGAGGGGCAGGTGAACCTATATGCCACAAAGGAGAGAAGCACAGAGACATGTACAGAAGAAGGGCCTGCTTGCATCTCAGCTTCGGACATCCACCAGGGACTTGGGGGGCATGGAATGAGACAGTGGAGGAGCTGAAACATAGGGAGGTTCACAAACCTGCCCAAATGAGTTCTTGGAAGCTTGGACTTCAAAGAATGAAGCGAGCTGCTACAGCTGTCAGTTTGAAAGGGCAGAAATTCAGAGTCATGTAGAACAATCAGGAATTTATTAGAGTGTAGAGTACAACTCCTTCAGGCGAGGGAATCTCAAGTGGGATACCTGTGAGGTAGTTTTTTTGGCTAGCCAGGTGGGCTGGCTTTCTGCTGCGTCAGACACTGTTGAAGTCTGTTGGCTCATTTCTAGCTGTTGATTTTTCTCTGTATTTTCTTTCTCCTCAGTCAGCAGATGTTTTCCTCTGATACCAAATTTGGTCGGGGGTCGCTGGCCCTCAGAAACCTACAGGTGCTTGTCTTACTCTCTTTCTCTAATCTACCAGTTGCTTACATTACTGTCTGTCTCAGACATGTAGAGACACTTGGGAGAGACTAGTGGGTGAGAGACCTGTGGGGAAGCTGACAATGGTACCTCTGTCTTGATCTGTACTTCCATTTTGCTCCTTTCACCCCAGATTTGTTTGGGACCCTCTGTCCCTTTTCTGTAGTTTACCACCAGAAGTTACCTTAGAGTTGTGGCAAGTTTTGAGGTCTCAGCAGTCCGGCCCAGGCCAACCTTGTTTGGTCAGACATTCCCAGGGGATGGGTAGTTTTAAGTATTTTATTGGGAAACTATTGCCCTTTCTTTTCTCTGTGCACACTAACCTAGTAGAGGTTTTTCATACTCAGAGTTGCTTTTTCTTTGTGTGCACAGATGGCTGGACCTCTTTAAAGACCTCTTGTAAGTTTTGGGGTCCTGAGGGTCCTCTTCTCTCTGCCACTAACAGTAAGACTCACCATTTACAATTGAAAATATATGTAGTATGAAGCCAAATAGTCTTAACAACCAAGACAATTTTTTCATTATGTAACTTCTTAACGATCATGGTTTTGATATTTAAATCTATTATAAATATCAGAACATATTGGATTTACAGTGTGTGAAGAAAACAACCAAATCAGATATATACTCAATGAGAGTTGCTGTTTTAGGCAAATTGTTGGGAGAAAATATTTTCTAAAATTAACATAAAATATGCATGCTATCTGCTGATATTACTGAGACCATGGTCTGATAAAATAAACTACTTTCAGTATAGATGAAGATCAGATGTATATATTCTAGAATTTTCTTTTTATATTTAATCACTTATGATGGTGCAGTGCTCTATGGAGAGTCTCTAACACGAGTCCTCATTTGTCAATGTGTTGAAATAACATGCTAGTCAAGAGTTAGAAAACCTGGCAAACCCGAGTAGATTTTGAAACATCTCTAAAAGTCATACATCAGAAGAGATAATTGTGAGCTTCAGTTCCCCAGAATTCATTCTTTGGGTGACTGAATCATTTCTATTGAAATTAAATTAAACCTCAGAATGTCAATGGTGGTGGTGGTGAGAAAAGGAGATGTAAGAAGGGATTACCAATAATATTTAAAAATTGCTTATGTGAAAAAATTTACCTGATTTATTAGTAACACAATAGTGTAGCTTTCGGGATCTTGTATAAAGTATCCAAGAGGCTACAGTGAATTAAGTAATAATTCAGCAAAATATTTTAGTTATTTCTTTAAGTTTATTAAGCTTATAAGCATACTTGAAGTAGAACATTAAAGTTGGTATATTAGACAACTAGGTACATAGAGTACAATATTTTACATGCTTTTAAAAATAAACTAAAATATTTTATGGGTATAAAAACATCTTTTCAGTAACTATGAAAAGGCAGCATTTAGGAAAACTAAAACTTGTTTAAACCAGGCTCGAACTTCCCAGGTGACTACCTTCAGGTGTGAAATTTTCAGGACTTCCATGACTAGTAAGAAAAGGAAAAAAATAGCCTTGGAAATATAAAATAGCTGAGATTTCTCTTTGTTTATACTAAATATATTGGGGGGAATGGATAATCCCTCTGTACTCTTTCCATCAGTGGGGTAAATGGTATTGAATTCTCTGCCCTTTCAAATTAACTGGGTGAACACATATTAAAAGCTAATATATCACTTTTATAATTTAGGTGGCCCTTTTGTGGGGGCAGGAAAGAAATCAAATGCTTCTAGAATTCACTAATTGGGGGCCATTCAATTCAAAGAGCAGACAGTCTCCTTGCTAATTGGGAAAAAAAAAATGTTTTCCTTTTCTCAGTATGGATTTAGATTGTCTTTGAAAGAGAAGTTAACGTCTATCCTTGATAGATGTGCTTACTTTAATAGTTCCATTTGTTAAAGTAAGTAACAGGCCAGAGTCACACAGGTAAGGATGTTGCTCAGGAAATGCTGATTGTATTCTCTGTGCTTTTATCCATGGTGTTCAGTCAAACTTGAGTTTGATTCATGCTTGGATCTAGAAGATCTGACATGAAAAAAAAATGCTGTGAGTGTAACAATAATAAACACAATTGTACTTAACTACATAACAGGTGCTTTAAAGCATTTGTATTAACAGCCTGTTTAATATTCACAGTCATCTCCCTGGCAACCACAGCATGGCAGTCCAGTGCTCTATTTGGGGGTGCTATGACCATTGGAACATGCCTGCCATTCATGGCTAGCTAGCCCTGTGGGGAAGCTTGCACAGAGTCTCCTTGTTTCTTGCCTATAATGCTGGCTGCCTCAAGCACCTTAAACTAGTTTTGGTGCAGTAGAAGTTAAAGGATTGATTTTAGCAAGAGATTGGGGGTTGTTATTTATTTATTTATTTATTTATTTATTTGGCAGATATGGTACAGTCTCTGGTTTAGGGAGACTGGCTTTGGCCTTTTGAAGATCCATTTATGTGTTTATGCATAGTTTTGGGAATCTGGTTCTGGCTTCCTGGAAATTTTTTGAGAGTGTTTGTCTGATTTAGGGAATCTACTTTTGGCTTTGTGTAATTTCCTTTGTGAGTGTGTGTCTGGTTTGAGGAATGTTACATGTAGAATGCATTTTTATTTGCTAGTTTACAGAATTTGGTTTTGTGGGGCTTCTTGGAAGTTTGTTGTTTTTCTTCAGTTACAGAAAGTTTGTTCTCCTAGTGTTCACCCATTTGTAAAATGGTGATGAATTCACATGGCAAACTAAGATGGCATCTGAAGCCAATGGCAAGCCAAATGGCATCTATCTATTGCTTTTGTTCTTTCCAGAACTTTCTTTTCTTCTCTCAAGTTTTCTTTATGGAATTGCTTTGTGGATGTTCTCTGATATCTGCTGACTTGGAGGATGTGTGTGCATCCAGTCTTTGGCTAAGATAGACAGGTGGTAATTCACACTAGAGGTTTGAGATTGAGTACAGTTAATTAAACCTCTCGTTATAGCAATGCTATCTATTGCAGCCATGTGTGCAAGGTCCCTGACAGTTGGAAGAAATGAAATGGACATCTGGAATGGTTGGTGGTTGCAAAGTCTGGAACAAGAGCTTTACAAATTTGAAAGGATAGCTGCTGAGAATACTGACTCCACCGTTTGGAGCTTAAATGCCTTTTGGATTCTACCTGAGTTGTTTGTAGTGTCACTGGTGGGAAGCAAGATTCCAAGGCTAATATCCCTGGCTTCCTGAGAGGGAAGGTTTGTTTGGAGAACATTCTGATGGTTTGACATGATTAAAACACTTCTAGGTGCCAGAAACACAGTTCATTTATGTTTGGAAATGGCTGTATTCTGCAGAGTATGGATCAAGGAGAGAAAAAGATTTTGGGGAGAATTTTCTGTTACTTTGGACAAGGTACCAGGAATGCAGCATGTAGTATCCAGATCACAGCAAAGGTTGGCGACAACATCTTTCTTGCCACTTGTCACACTTGTATGAGGACACCATTGAAACAAAGAAAAAAAATAACAAAGGCTTATTTTTTTTTAGTTTCTTTTGTAGGTTTCCCCAGGGTTGACTTTCAGATGAAAAAAGGCACACAGCCCCCCTCTTTGTAATTATTCTAATAATTTTCTTCAAAGATATGTAGGATAGCATCTGAAACTTTGTGGCAAGTTACCATCTTTGATAAAAATCCTTGGGTAAGAACTACTGGGCTACAGGACACACTTGCCCCTGAGGGGCATAGCCAGATCACTTATCTCTCCCTAGTTTTTGCCCTTCTGTTTCACTAAAGGCCCTTTTGTTTGAATTCAGGGCTGTGGGTGGCCAGACCTAGAACCAATGAGAGAGGTTCTAACTTGGTCCTGGTTTTTAGATCCTTTGCCCAATAACTGGAACATTGAGTAGGATCTTAATATATATCTCTGTGTTGGGCTTTCTCATTTGTGTTCCTGCACCTGACTACAAAAAGCTCACACTTTGGTATCCAGGAGTTCAAGGTGATAAGAGACATGTAGAAAAGATTTGGACCCATCCTATGACTGTGTGATGTCCATAGAAAGAGGGACATGCAGGTTTGTGGTCCTGGGATGCCCCTCACTCTGTCTGCTAACAACCCCACTATTTGAAATGAAGCAAAGAGCAGTCCGGCTTAGATCAGCCAACCCAGTTATGCTACAGGCATGTGAGTCAGAAATAAATACTTGTTATTGAATCCTACTGAAATTTTGTGTTTATTGCTCAGTGAAAAGCGACTGATACACAACCTGCTTGCCATGTAGTAAGCATATAATTTCTTTCATTTCAATGACTACCCACCTTATACTATGGACTCATACTAAGCTTATATGCCTTGATTTTTAATCACATGACATCAATTATGTTGGGCTTTCAGTGACCTTTAACAAAATTTTAATTTATTCCTCATGTGTGTTTTATTCCTCATGTGTGTTTCATTTACATTGTCACTCTGTCATTTTTTCCTTCCTTTTGGACTCACTAAGAGCCATTCTAAATACAGATCTTGTTCCCTCCAAAATTTGGGGCTTTCTGTATCTGTGGCAGGATATGAATTCAACTCTAATATAGAATTTAGATATACTTTTCAAATACTAATAATTTTAAACATTATGGACAAGCTTTATAAGTATTGCTGAAGAATACAAATATAGTAGGTAATGGGAATTTCAACACATTTTCTGTGGTTCTGTCTCTAATTACTGTTCCATAGCTCTTGTGTTCATTTAGTGGTTGACTTGGTTGTTCATTGATCAAAGATATAATTAAACCTTCAAATATGGAACAACTGATTGACCTCTTATATGTTTTGCAAATAACTTTTAAAATCCCTCTGAATGAAATAACTTCCCAAATCAACTGTATTAAAGAATATATTTTTAATGGAATGATTTTATACACACACATATAAAATATTTTATCTCTAATTGCTCTAGTGTAACTAAGTTATACTAGATTTTTGTCTAGCAAAGAAGCAAGTTAAAGTGCTGTTTAGGGTAGGTAGAAAAAAATCCCATTTTTATTTTTTTTTTAAGATTTATTTATGCATACAAGAGCTAGGGTGTAGGCCAGAGGTGGGGAGTGGGTAGGTGAGAGGGTTCACCAGAGACAGAGTGGGGAGCAGAATAGGCAGATTGACTGAAATACACTGCTGAGGGGAGCAGCAGGAGAGACAAGAGAGGTCTGTTGTGCCACATGGGAATTTCCCTGGCCTGGGATCAAACTCCTGCTGCAGTGGCTGCATATAGCTTCATAGTGCTGATACTTAACCTTTTGAGCCACCAGGGAGGCCTAACATTGTTATTTTGATCCAGGAACATTTTGATGTTTAAATGTTAAGCTGGCAGAATAATGATAACAGTGTTGTTTTTTTTTTTTTAAATGATAAGCTTATCTAATAGACTTCAAGTGATTACATTGAGTTTTCACTTTAAGAATAATTCTCTTGAACAAGAAAATCATTTGAACTGGGTATTCAGGAAGTAATGTGGGTTTCTTTATTAAAGAAATAGGATCCATTTTTTTTTTAATTTAAGGGCGGTGCTAATTGTTAGACTATGTCAATGTAGGAAAAATCAGTAAAAGTGCTTCACAATTAAGTATTATTGATAATGCATACATTCTAGTCTAAATGTATTCAGGAGAAACATCGATATTTTTACTTATTCATTTACATGCCCACACAATCACACATAAAGCCATACATATATGAAACAGTAATTCTTAACATCTGTGTCTTTCCAACAATATCTGACCATTAGGGAGCTACAGCTCCCTTGTAGTTGCTGGGGAAACAATGACAGAACTCAAGCCAGGAATCAATTAAACTAAGGAGACTGTTCCATATCTTTGTTTTCTGGGAAGAGAACAGGTGTTTAATAATTTACATAAATTATGCAAAATCTAAAGCATTTACAGTAACTAGAAGCTTAGCAACAGACATGAATGAAGAGGTAAATTGGCTATGATGTTTGTTATTACAGCGGCAGCGGCGCCTGCTAGCTCTGCTATTGTTATGGGTCTGTCAGCATTTCCATTATAAACACTATTTTTCATGGATTTATATTTCAGTCCTCAAATCTGCCATAGTGATATTTTGGTTTGGTTTTGTCTTTTAATATCACGATAGATGCGGCCCTTGCCTGGTAATGTATCTTATTTTTAAACTAAGAATTCTGTGTGTTTATAGAGTTATTTGATTTATATTAAAGTTATTTAAACAAGATAGTAATAGACTTTAAATTTAAACTCCTTCACTTAGTTAATACTTGGAAATTACTCCAATTGAAGAACATGCTTTAAAGTTCATTTGGACACTCTAGTATGCATTTGAATCTTGAATAAGATTGTATGAACTACATCAGGGATTATATTCAAAACAGGTTCAATATTTAACAGAATGCAGTGTCTAAAATAAGAAAGTTGATATTTTCGATCAATAAGTAATTGTTTTTGTTTGTTTTGAGAAATTTTTCATGTGATTTGTCATTGCTAAATTCAGTAAGGAATACAAAGAATAACACACAGTATCTGCCTAAAATAAAGTCAGTGTGGCTGGGAAATAAAACATAGAGACTTCTAATAATAAATGAAAATGACAACTGTATATATAACTACATTTTATGCTGATACAATGATAGAATGTTGAATTATTTGTCACAGTAAAATGTCTTATTTCCTTATAGTTTTCTCCTTTGTAAATAACTTTCTATTAGTTGGCCAATACTCAAACTTTTAAAGCTCAACTTCACCATTAATACATGCTGCTAAATTCTTGCCAGATGTGAGGCAGCCTTAAATACACCTGGGTAAGTAAGACCCCAGGAAGACACGTTTGTTTCCTGATATGATACCCAAGTGGTTTAAAGCTCCTCTAACTTTACATGTTTCAGACAAGTCAAATGTATCCTAATGTGTCCTGGCAAAAATAAACGCATTTGGAAATTTTAAATATCTAGCTAAATTCAGATATTCACCTACCCTGTACCTGTACCTATGCAGGTAAACAGCTGCTTTAAAACATCCAACCATGATGACTAGTCTCATTTTAAATTCATGACTGAACCTGGAGAGAGCACTTAACAGTCATCACAAAATATGTCCCAAGTCTCTTCATTTTCTCACTCTGATGACTATTTCTCATCTCTCTTTTCCAGCCTTACTACCTCCTCTATCATCTTCATGCCCATGAAGGATCATGCTTTTTTCATTGTTGAGAAAATTAAAGCATTCAGATGATACTAATTACCACTCCCCACAACTAACCTCCTACACTAAAACTGCAATCATATACTGTTTTCCCATGTGGCTTTGTGAATGAATAAGATTGTATTGTCTTTCGCTAATTCTTCCCTGTATATACTACATTCAACCATCTCATAAATACTCAAAAAATAGCTCTAACAAGTTTCCCATCTAACTCCTATATCAACAAATTTTCATACTCTATTTGAAATTGCCATTAGGATATACATATAGTGTTATTTCTGCCATAAAAGAAATCCAAACCTTTCTATTTACCCTATTTCTCCCACCAGCTCCTTTTGTAGTAACATTGAAAATTCCCTCAAGTTACTGCCACATAATCCCCTTTCCCTATTTTTGATTAAATATAGTTAAATAAGTCTTCTGAGTCCATTATACCGCCCAAACTATTCCATCCTTGTCACTATGGCTTCCTTCCTGCCAAGTGCAATTCTTACTCCTAACTACAGTTCTTAGGGAAGTTAGATCCAGTTGATCATTTTCTCTTTCCCAATATGCTTTCTTCCCTTGGCTCTTAGTACATCATACTCCCTTGGGTTTCCCCTTACTTCACTTCTTTGTTGTCAATGCTGGTTGTTCTTCTTTTTCCTAAATGCTCAATTTTGGAATGATTAGTATTTGATAACTTCTCTATCTATTAATATACTCATTCCTCTGTTGATTCTATCCAGTCTTCAAATAAAATCTACCTCTGGAGATGATGCCTTAAATTTATATCTCAAGCCTAGACTTGTATTCTAAATTACCAATTACATATTCAGTTGCCTACTCTAATTTTCCATTTGGTTGTAGAATAGAAAATTCAAATTCAATATGTCTGAATGAAACTCTCAGTTTTCTACCCATACTTTGAATTCTCACAACTTTTTCCATTTCAGCTGATAGTAATTCCTTCCTTCTACTTGTCAAGGCCAAAACTTTCAAATTATATTTGATTCCCTTGTTTTTCTCACACCACACAAAAATCTACTTTTCTCTATCTTCAAAATATATTCATAATCTGCCCACTTTTCACTACAACATTTCAACTGTTATCATGATCAGAGCCACTTTTATATCCGACCTGAATTACTGCAATAAACTCCTAGTTGGCTTCTATGTTTGCCCACTTAAGTCAATTCACAACACAGAGGAAGATGGATCTTTTAAAAAAATGTAAGTCAGATGATGCCATACGTCTGCTCAAAATACTGCAAGAATTCTCAACTGATACAGACTAAAGCCAAAGTATATAAAATGGCCTATGTGGTTCTATTTTATTTGTCCATCATCTACATTTCTTTTTATTCTTTCTCACTCTTCTAGGTCACACTACCTCCTTGCTGTTACCAGAAAATGCTAGCAATTCATCTGTAATAGGACCTTTGTATTGACTCTTCCTTCTGATACTAGGTTTTGAGTTTCTTTGGTTCTTATCTATGGCCAGGAAAGACTTCAAATTCACCTCTAGCCAGAACAAAGTAAAGTTTATTTGGTGACAGTACACCCAGGAAAAGGTTGAAGTAGACAGAATTTATGGAAGAACAACTGCACAGAATGGCAGGGGATTTCTAGTGCAAATGGGAGGGACAGGATTTGCTCACTCAGTGCCTTTTTGGGGTTTACTGAACAGGTTCTCCAGGGTCATTGGTTTATTGATCCCAGCAGGAATTTCTAAGTCCTCCTCCCTTCTATGTGTTCCTGGGTGTAATTCTATCAGCACCAAGTTAGGGTGGGAGTCTGCTTTCCCCTCTTTGGTTCTTCATAATTTCCTCGGGCTTTATTGGCCAACCTGTAAGTTGAGGAGCAGTACTGCCTTCCCTCTTTGGGCATATCTTGGCTTTCTCTGAGCTTATCAGCTCTGACAAGTGTTTCCTGGAGTCATTAATTTTCTTTAAGACATTGGTTGTCCTCTTTGCCCTAACTGCCTAACAATTCAGCTTGGAATGCTGTTTCCTAGTGTAGTCACTTGCTTCTTGCCCTCATCTCCTTTGAAACTTTGGTCAAATCTCACTTTTCAGTAGGTTCTACCTGATTAATAGGACTTTGTTCCCGCTCCCTAGTGTTTTTGATCCTCTGCTTTTTCTGTGAACATATCACTTATCAGTTTTAGTACATCATATAATTACTGTGTTTATTTTGACTGTTTGGAGTCTTTCTTCCCCAACAGAATGTCAACTATATGAGAATGATTGGCTTTATTATCCACTGATACATTCCAAATCCTTAGGCATTGTATAAGGTCACTTTACAGATATTGAATAGATATTTTAATAAATTATGGAATTGATGAAACAGACTGAGAGCATACTTGGTGAGAATCAATTAGCCAAGAAATATAAAAAAGCATACATTTTTCTCACATAGAAATAGGTTACCTAAGAATAACACTCATGTAGGTAAAAGATACAACAGAAAAGGTGTTTTTGAGACATTATATGAGTATAGTCATAATTCAGAAATATCCAGAGTAAATTGAAATTAGTAAAAACTCCTTTACCATCTCCTCCTCCTACTCTTTCTGCCACTCTTCTTTCTTTCCATCATTGTCTTGACTCCTATTCCTGTTTCCCCTCTTGTTTTTTTGTAGCTTGAGATAAATTTCTGTCATTTACGTCTTAAAAGTTAATTTTTCAGAAAATGCAAAATCATGACTTGCACAGAAATAAAAAATGAACATTAGGACAGATTTTCTTTACTGACCAATGAGAAAATTGCTGAAGTGTTGCAAGCAATTCAAAGGACAATCCAAAGACAAATACATTTATAAATCAGGATTATTGAAGTAAATGAATAAATTGAGACAAAACTAACTTTTTCATAGCAGTAGATGGAAGTCAAATGAACCTATACTGGACAGAAAAGAATTTGCATTTGCAAAGACAAGGATTATCTTGTCCTTCTATCAGTTAAATATAACTTAGTTATAAAATAGCTCCCTTAGAATCAGAAAATCTAATCATAAAATCTAGTGGAACGTGCTGTAGAAAATCTAATTTTCCACTGAAGCACAATTTTTCCTATGCTTCCAAATATCTTAGAATATCTATTATACTGATGGGAACAAACTTTATTTTTAGATTAAAACCAAGATTGACCCTTGTTGTTATAACAACTTAGCACAGATTTAGTGTTTTAAAATAGCACATATTTATTACTATATAGCTCCAGAGGTCAGAATCCCAGTGTGGGGATAACTCAACTAAAATCCAGTTGTGGTAGAGCTGTATATTATTCTTGAGGCTCTAAGAGAGATCCAGTTCCCTGACTATTCCAGATTTTAGCGCTGCCTGAGCTTCTTGTTTGGTGGCTTATTCTATCCTCAAAGCTAGAAGTATAGCACATTCATATCTCTCACCAATGTGACCTCTACTTCGCTTTTCCACTGTAAAGGCCCCGGTAATTACCTTAGGCCCATGCAAACAACCCAGTAGCTCCTTATTCTAGTAACATCGAATTAACAATTCCACATGCAATATTAATTCTCCCTTTCTGTGTAATCTAGTATATCACATATTCTGGGAATTAGGAAGTGAACATTTTGGGGAGCTGGTATTCTGCCTGCTACAATATTAGATTAGGTATATTTAATTTTAAAAATTTTATCTAGTGAGGACCAGAAATATAGTTCATTATGATCATATATAATTTTATACTCTTATAAAAGTAATCCCTAAAATGAGAAAAGAAATATAGAAATTATGATCTAGTCATTTAAAAACAAATATTAAGTCACCTATAGTGACCTCAGTTTTGTCTACAAAAAATGCAGATATGTAATTTTGCTACTTCTACTTTTTACTTCTATGACTTTAAGGAAAAAAGCTCACTTCTCTTTCGCCCATGATATATATAATAAAAGTTCATTGTAAATCAGTAGTCATTTAAGCTATTTTTTTCCTCTTCATCTTCAAAAATAAAAATGTGCTCATTCTTTAAATGACTCATCCAAACTATTGAATTGAAACACTGAGTTAACTACTTTTCCAGCTGAATTTTCCATGTAATACCTCCCTTTTTTCTAATGGTCAAACAAGATGTCTACACAAGCATACCTTGGCAATTTTAGGAATCTTCACTTGGTTACTTGAAATTAAATGTTGTGGATTGGATGTACTTTGTTATTCATCGAGCTTTAAGGATTCACAAACACTATTCAGTCAATTAGGTATAGGATAGAGTAAAATAAAGACTGTGGGTCCCTGAAAATATTTGTTTCATGTGCAGTTTCTCCTAAAAGAAGAAAAAGTAAATTTGATACTTCCCCCACAATTCCGAATGCTGCCCTTCAGGTAGAGTTTGGTCCAGGCAAAGCAGTTTAATGACTTCCATAATGGAGATTTTTTTATACCCTGCAGCAATTCTGACTATGTGAAGTCTTAATTGCTGTTCCTAAAGCACATTGTGGTCTGCATGCTCTCTACTACAATTATGGGTGCTTAATATCTGCAGTCGAGACTTCCTCCAAGGCTTTAAAAACAGGTGAAGGGTAAGTGACACTAAAAAGTAAAGTCAGGCTGCGGATCATGAGAAGAACACCATTAATCCTTTGTCTTATGTTCCTTTTAAAAATATAATTCTAAGCTACATGCTCCTGCTATTTACACTATTGGAGCTTGAAGGCATCAAGCTAAGAGAAAAGAGTCAGACAATGACAAATACTGTAAGATCTTACTAAATTTTGGAATCTAAAAATCCCCACTTATATGTAGTATGCAGGTAAACCAAATAGAGGATCTCACAAAGACAAAGCTTAAAGTCATTCCTTGAAAGCTGACCATAGATCTGAGGGAGCCAGTTCTGGAAGAGGAGGTAGGAGAGTGGGAGGTGAAAAAATGGGGAGACAAGAGCACAATGGACCATAGTGGAGGACTATGGGTGCTTTGGTGGTGGGGAAACTATAGTCCCTACCCCTGAGGTAAGAAATTCTATATTGTGAAAAAACAAGGCTGTAAAAGAAATATACATCATTAATAAAATAAATTAATAACAACAATAAAAAACACTATCTTATTTCTTTTCTCCTTATTGACTTTATTATGAACAACTTTATCAGTAGGACTACTTGCTGACTGATTTGAACGCAAGAAAAAGGACTTCAAACTTTGCAGGGAGTTAGTCAACATCAACTCTTCAGTCTTCTCAGATCCTTTCTGGAAAGGCAGAATATAAATGAATAGAGAAAAATTAAAAAAAAAAAACCCTATCTTCTTGAGTAAGGAAGAGTGGCAATGAGAACATATAACTTATTTAAGGCCCTTCACAAGGAGAAGACAAATAACTGAATATTTTATTGTGTAAGCACTTCAAGGATTTATCATGCTCCATCTATTTAATCTGTCTCCCTTGAAACTGAATTACTTTTTCCCCCCCTACACCTGTGCTTTGTATCTGGCTTCCATTTCTTTTATCCCCTTTTGTAATTCTACTTATATTTTTAAGGTCCAAATTGAATTCTGCCTCTTCTCTGAAGTTGACCCCAACTGTTATGTTGGTTTCCTTTGGAGTTAAACCTGAGCTAAGGGCTGAGTGTATGGAAGTGGTATTAGGAAATATCAGTAGTCAACTGAGAAAGGGTAAGAGCACTAAGGGCCGGGTGTGTTATTGAGCAGGTACCTCTGTGAGCAACTGAAGCTCAGTACCTCTGAGAACTTCTGGTGATTACACAGAACATGCTTCAGAGTTGTCCCACGTGAGTGGATAGACACTAAACCATGTATTCTCTCACTCATACTTGTCATAAGTTGAAAGTTACTAGGAGGTATTAACCTCCCCAGTGTATTGGGCGGCCCTGCCCCCACCTGAACAGCAACCATGGACAGTGTGGCAGCCAAAGATGCTTACCAGGGAGTATGGGAAGGATGTATGACAGTGAGAGTAAGATTCTTGAGAAGATATGGGGAGCCCAGTGATTTTGTGACATTCCACCCTGTGTTCCTAGTTATTTGCAGGTTTCTAGATGGTTTGGGTCATGGAAAGATATGCACACATTACTCTATATGCACCTCTAAAGTCCCCGATAAAATACTGGTAATGCCCAGGGCACAGTTTTGTCCTGAAATTGACTGAACTGAAAAACCTGCCCAACAGCCTGTGTTGTTGTGAGCTATCTATTAAAACTCTTTGATCCATACGTATCCTATCTTTAACATTTTAATGATACTACTGTATTTCCAGGGTCATTCTAATGAGTATATGAAAATTACTTAAAAAATACTTGGTACAAAGTAAATATTCCATAAACTCTCATAGCCCTTTGACCTCTTTCTAATGAACACTTCATAGCCTTTTGGTCTTCTCAGTAGTTGACTGTGTCATGAATATGCTCATCGATGGGAGAAAACATGTACCCCACTTCATTTCAGCTTGTATTTCTTCATTTTTTTCCTCTGTATTACCCCTATCACTATCAGTCTCTCCAATGCCTTCTTTTTTTTTTCTCTCAGATCAAAATGGAAACATTCAGAAGATGAATCTAACCTAAGATACAATTACTTTCTTTTTCTTCTGAGCCATTCTTTTCATCCCTCTAATTTCTCTACCCCATATAAATTGAGTACCATCCTCCAGGGAACCAGCAAATAGAAATTGGGAACAAAACAAAATGCTTTATTGGTCCTGGTTTTGGGCATTCTTGTCAGCCTTTCTCTGAGCATAGCTTTGTGGAAATCCTATAGTTCCCATATATCGCGATAGTGCTGGGATTTACTTATAGACCCTAACTTAGGAAGTACTGTCCTTAGGAAAGAAGTCAAGGGCCTCTCTGCACATTGTACTATCAATTCCCTGTCAGTTCCCTGAAGGCAGTCATGTTGCCTCTGTTGACTACAGTTTCTCTGACAAAATTTACTTAGCATGTGATTTTGGATATGTATCTCATGACTTGTCAGAGCTGTGAGATGCTGAGCAAGTTTCCAACACCTTCAATTATAAAGTATGATGGTAATATTTACCTTCAAAGGTTATTGCAAACCTCTCATGGGATATTGTATGCATATGCTTGGCGTAATACACAATGTCAGGTTCATAATAAACATTTGTTTCCTTCCTACACAGCTCTTAAGGTTGCTTCTAAAAGATGTAATGATACCATATTTAAAGTTAATTAAATATGGAAGAAACAAGAGCATCCCTATAGGTATGGGAGTATTTTTGTTTGTTTCTTAAAAGCTCCAGAGTCTCTGATGAATTTTAGTATTAAAAAAATCTGACTGGTAAGCACCATATGCTCTGTTGGCTTTTATTTTATTCTTCAAAAAGTATCTTTTATCACATTAGTGCAAAGCCCATTTCAAAATGCTGCAGTCTTTTGCAGTCAGTCTGTAATGAATTGTTAAAAAGGGGGAGGAGGTTTTAGTGATCTATTAAAAACAGGGGTTTGTTGAGTTGAATAAAAGCTATCCTTGGATACGTGGTTTCAACTGAAAAAAAAATCTACATGGATGTGTTTACTGGTAGAGCTTGTTTGATTATCCCCACCTGATGTGTCTCACCCCATGGTCACTGCAGGGTAGATTATATAATGCACATTGGTTTTGAAAACATATAATCCATTCTCCTTTGCTGCAGTGCTTGTATTCCATGCTGACACATTCAGCTAAAACCCTGTCTGATATATCAAGTTCTTTATTCAGGCTTACTTCATGGTTTGTGAAAGAAATAAGGACATTAGTGTCTCCTTTTTTGCTCTCTCAGATACCTTTTAGAGTAATCTCTTTTCAGTAATGGACAAATAACTGTGTGTGTGTGTGTGTGTGTGTGTGCATGATATGCATCTTTTTTGTCTTTGATATCTATGCTAGGGAATATCCAATTAATGATACAGTGAACTCTATTCTCACATAAGGAATAAGGTATGCATTTGCACATATGTATAACAATATCTGACTACTCTCATTTCTAAATTTTTCTTCACTTGTTTGCTTTACAGATGTACCTGGGTAGAATCTCTTCCCCTACAGGATATCTTGGTAGGTACTTAGCAATTCAAATTGTTTCTTAACTTGTACCAAAAAAAATAATATTGTGGAATATGAAAAGCAGAATTAATTAAATTGCTAGTCAGAAATATGTTTGAATGTGTCATTGCGTGTTCAGGATCTTGGTAATATTGGTCCTATTTTGGCTGCTCATGCCAATGGAAAAAGTTCTGGATTTGATTCTCATACATATTATTTTGTCCTATTCAGTAATATTATGGACATGACAAAAATGTTACATGGATCATAAAACTTCAGTCTCAAGTCAGTTGAATCAAATAATGGGCCTAAAAATAACATTTGTTTGGAGCTGCCGGCTAGAGAACTTACCCTTATTTAAAGAGTGATATACCTGTATTTGGAAATTGATTGAGAATTGCACAGTTGACCTGGGGAAGGAACAGGTACTCTTTGCATGTTATTTTCAAGGAGAGAGAAAGCAGCCTATACTATTTTCACATAGTAAACTGTCCCAAAGTCATCTTCCCAACTTGTTTTGGGAATGTAGAAACACCTTGATGACATACTTGGGGCTTACTATCTGTAGATTCCTAATTTCTAGTCAAAATGTAAGTTTGTGCATGAAGCATATTTTTCTCAAGATTCACAGAATTGAGAGCTTCTTGTATTGTTATTTAGTTACTAGACTATGATATTGTGTTCTCTTTCTCTTGACTATGCCTAGCCTATATACCCTTCCTATTGGATATAAAGTAAATTTGAGGATAAGCTCTTTCTCAATTTAGGTAACCCTCTCTTTTCTAAAGTTCCCATTAGACCACTTCACTTCTTATGAAAAACCTATATTAATACCTGTTTTCACCAACTGAAAGAATTCTGAAGAGGATTTTTGCTTTTATGACAGAAGCAAAAAGTGAAAATAGGACACCGTGTTTGTTTTGCAGCGTTCAGTATAGAGGCATCAAGTGGCATGTGACAGGACTAAGCTCCTGCCCCAGAAACTACTTTAAATGGCCCGTAAGTTTATCATATTCCTTCATTTACTACATGTTAGTGTTATTTTAGTTCTTATGTGCTATTTTGTATGATTTAGTAAGATATGGTTTGGGTCCCAAAATGCACAAATGTGTTTACATATTTACTATTGATTATGTAAACATATTTATTTTAATGGTAATTGCTTCTTTAAGCCAGTTTATGAATGATTTCATAGGAACTTTCTACTTTGGGTTAATGGGGGGGAATGCATATATTCTTTGTGTTTTCTTTCCTTCCTTTTCCAGCTCCCCAAGCACAGTAGCGTTCCATATAGCATAGATTCACAAAATGTTCACTCCATGAATCTATTATGTTTGGATAAATATACCCTTACAAGTTAGAAACTACCAAATATTATATATTTAAAAGTCTTCACTTTCAGACACTGGTGCATTTACCAGTAAGAAAGGCTTACTCAAACATTAAAAAGTCCTTCTTGCTTGATAAATATGATTATGTTGTGCTGAAGGTTTTAACTTGGGCATTTAGCAATCTATTTGAATAAAAATCCTCTTTTTCGGCATTATTTTTTAGAATAGGTTACATCCCATAGTTATTCATTGTATTCACGTCCACTGTCCCTGTAGACATCATATTACATACTTTATAATACTTGTGCAGTAAGATCTATTGCTTAAATATAATACCAGACTTTTCTGGTATACTCATGCATATCACAAATGACTTTATGTGAGTTCTGATAGTCATATTTGTTTGTATAATTCCTAGCTACAGAGTGCAAATTTTATATGAACTTTCTGCAAAAACATGGAGAGTTTCAAATACATATATTTTTTTTTCTTTTAGAAAGAGGTTCTGTCAATATTCATTCAAGTTGGAAGAGAGAGAATAGGAACAGATGGCTGTGGCAAACAGCACATTGCAATTGGGAAGCAGCGCACAGGTACTAGTGAATATGACATTTGGTATTCCATAATAGTCTTGAAAATTAATTCTAAATCAGGCTTCAAAATCATAATAAAGAGCAACTCATATATTATTCATTTCTTTATTCTGAGGACTAATGTTCAGAGTGTTAAGTGCAATATATGCTGGGACAACGTAAAGGAAATGTGATTTTTCAATTAAACACATAAATGTGTTTAAAAACCACTGGCATGACCTTAGTGTCTAGGATCACTGAATAACTTTTCAGCATCCTGAGACTTTTAGCCTTAAGGACTACTTAGAAATAAAATGGACTATAAAGCTAAAGAATGTAAAGAAACTATTTCTAAAAGTTTTAATTTTATAGTTATTCAGACTCTGGTTGAATTTTTGAAGGTAATTAGTTGGTCAGATGCCAAAGTGGTAAATATTTTATAGTTGCTCATGGAAACAGGTAGCTGGAATTTCAAATTCATACACATCATCAGAAGGTAGTCATTTATCATCTATGCTAAGATATAGATGGCTGTTTCTAAGGTTCACAGGTAATCACACCTTTTGTAAAGATTCAGCATATACTTCAATCTCTGTTAAAATTAATATCACCTTTTGTATAAAACTTTTGACTTTTTCAAGGAACTACCTGGGGAATAGTGATATTTGGATGAGAAGGGTGGCTTATGACAATATTATTCCTTTTGGTTACATTCTTTAGGTTATGTTCTAATGACATTGCGAGCAGAACATTTTTTAAAGTAATAGAAATTTTCCTAACTAAAATATTCCAAATTACATCTATTTTTGCAGCAAAGGGTAATTATGTAAAGTAAGGAAATGAGAAAATGAGAAATAGACCCATGAACATAGAGATTTCAGCACAGAGATGCATTATTCTCATGGTATTCATTAATATCATGTGGACTTGTATGTGGTGTGTGTGTATGTGTGTGTGTGTGAGAGAGAGAGAGAGAGAGAGAGAGAGAGAGAGAGAGAGAGAGAGAGAGAGAGAGAGAGAGGGAGAGAGGAGGGGAGGGGAAGGGAGAGGAAGAGGGAAGAGAGAGGGGGATATGTATTTGCCATTTCCTTTAAAACAGGTTCAATTGTCTGGGGACTGTTTTGCAGTTGTGAACCAGTAGTAGATATGTTTCTGCTGTGAGACTATCTCCTTTAGGGACTCAGAGATTTATATATCAGAAGTAATGAAACTAAAGAAAAGTAAAGTAACTTGTCTAAGATTGTGCTACACCTCTGCATGGCAGATCAGGAACTAGAACATAGTCTATGCTACTGACCTAAAGTCATTTTATTAAAGTCCATTAACTCCCAATGAAAATGAAAATTCTGTCTCTGATTGAGAATAAGAATTCATCTACATTCTCCCCACTTGTCTAAAAATTCTCTGATCTATTTTTATCACTAAGTCCACTTTGATGATCATATTAGCTGTTTATAATGATGTCTTACAAGTTTGATTCCTTTCTATTGATTCTGGCAAATTAAAGGATAAATTCCACAAGGGGAAAACCAAGTGTGTGAGACATACTTGGTTCAAAGGAGGCGGATATTTTCTAACTACTTACCTGTGCAAAGAAACTGTGCATGATACAGTGTTGATAAACTTGCATTCCTTGCAACACCGGAGGTTGTACCCCATCTGTGAGAGGGGAAGCCAATCCCATCTATGGCCAGAAAGATCAGTGGATTTATTTGGTGGATTTTGTACTTTCATGGATTCCAAACACTTTGCAAAAACATTTCTTTACATTTCAGGCCAGAGTACAGCATAAATGTAATGAGTGTCTCCATTCAGGAAGCCCATAGCTCTGTCACCCTCTGACAATTATGACACTAAGTCACCCAGAATTTTCAGGACTTTTTTTTTAAAAAAAGATAATTCAACAGTAATTCTTTTTCTTATAAACAATGAGTGCTTCTTAAACCATGAATATATTATAAAAAATAAAACTGTATTTTTTTAAAGTAAAATGTTAAGAATTTGAGAAAGTGGATTAAAATGCGGTAGTGTCTGAATCATAGTTCTGTCACTATGATTTGTGTAAGTACAAGTTACTTAATCACTTTGAGCTCAGTTTTTATCTATAAAATGGAGATAATAATGGGTATTGCTCTTGTGGTTTCTAAGAAGTTTATATGAGTTAATATGTGTGAATCTCATAGGATCTAGCTTAGTGCTTAGGAAATGCTTGATATATTGGTATTATTAATATTACAGCATTTAATTTATATATCTTACTAAAAACTTACTCATTACCATGTGGAGAAGGAAACAAAAGGTGAGGGGAAAGAGAAACATAGCTATATGTACATATACTAACTGACCAATTAAGTGATTTAATAAGTTTTCTGTTATAAAATATTACAGAGTTGTAAATCCCTCTCACACATGACTTGCTTATCATGCAAGGCACACATACAATGAATTGCAGAGTCCCTGCAGAGTTCAATAAGGATACGCTTTTTTTTTTCAGTTCTAAAATTATTGTATCACACGGAAGTAGAGAAAAGAATATGAAATCCTCACAATAGTGCTGTAGAACTCAAATGGATAGAATAATTTTATCTGGAGTAAGTGATAATGGAACACATTTGAATCTTGTCCTTAAAGATGAGGAGAATTTGTTAGACTGGAATGGGAATATCGAGCTGAAAAATTAAGGATAAGTAAAGTCATGGGGATACTAAAAATCTATATTACAGAATGGGGGAGGTCACTAAATATTGTATGTGTATTTTTTGGTTTGAGTTCTCTGAAACTGAGTTGCATGCAAAGATTCACTGAAAATTACTTTCAGAAGAGACACCAGTAAGGAAGTAAGGTAGGCAGGATTGGGCAGAAAAGTAAATTGACCCCAAAGTAATTACAGCTATGTCCCCAACCCCTCTGGAGCTGGTATAGCCTTCATAGCAGCCCTTAGTTGAGGTAGGAGAACTGAACATTTATGTTCCTAAACTCAGCTGTTTTAGCTGGTGAATTTCTTTGGAAGAGGTAAGCTTGGGAAAGACCTTTACTGTATCTTAGACATGGACCTTCTGGACCATCCTGTGTCTGTCACTTCTCTCTATGGAAACAGTATACAAACAGCTGTAATCAAGGGCATGATTTTGTTATAGTGAAGCCTTGCAGACTATGGTAGTTAACTCATGCACCATTGTTTGCTAATCCCAGGTTCAGAGTATTTCTCACTGACGGACAGAGCTCTGAGACATCAGCAGTTGGTATTCCTAGAAGCTGGAGATGGTGCTTCATTCTCTAAAGGGATTTTGGTAGAGTACATAGATATACCACACTTCACTCTTTTCAGGCCTACCTGTTTCGTGTGGGTACATTTTCCCCTATTATCCACCTACAAAGGCATCTCTACATTTCTACTTCAATTAAAGTAGATCATTACTCTTTAAAAGCTTCCAAGGTCAATTAAAACATTATGTTCACACCATTGTCTACAGTCTTTGTCATGGGTTCTCTACTATGGGAGAGAGTTCCCATCTCCACAAACTCTCCATAAGCCAACTTGATGTTTTACTTCCTCCCACCTCCACTTCCTTGATTAGAAGCTTCAATATTGAATGCCATGCAAATTCTTCAGACTCATACCACTGCTGGGATTCTTCAGACTCATACCACAACCCACTGCTGGGTTCTATAGCAACTTTTGCATTTAGGACTCCTTCCTTCATACCAGCTCCAAAAATGTCCAAAACAAGGTTGTGATTTGACCTAAATCATTGGTCTAATGCCAGAGGAGGAAGTAGGGATAGACCTTGAATGGGACTAACTTCAGGGTCCTGAGAAGAAGTTAAATTTCATTTCAAGTCTCTTATCCATAGCTCAAATGTTACTCCTGCCCACCTGTTTCTTAAGTTACATTGGTAGATTTTTTTTAGCCTGAAAAATAACACGTTAAAAGGCAGTAGATACAGCCATTATAATACAGGTTTGAAAATACTTAATCACTAGAAACTATGATAATTATATCTTTCCTTTTAGGACTAGGATGCTATAAACAGGATGCTCAGAGGCAAAATGAAAATTATGATATTATACACATAAATAAGGAATTCTCAAACAAGATCATCTTTAACAAACACTGATAGTTCCTTCCCAGTATCATTGTTCCCCTTATTTACTGAAATAACCCTCATTTTTAATCCAGAAAATTGCCACTTACATTGCTAAAGAAATGCAAATAAATGTGATCTATGAGACTTCCATAATTCTTCAAAAAAGATTTCATTTCCCTTCCCTTCTTCCTTGGAACACAAATTGTGATTAGATTAGCAGCAATTTTGCAAGAGGATTTAATTTGGGGGATTGAATTTTGCCCTAGAACTTTGATAATTACAAAGGCCCCTACTCAAATCTGACATTTTGTTATTGGAATATCTCTAAGTTGATATCTTAATTTTTTTTTTCATTTGATCTTAGTGTTCTCATTTGATCTTATTACAGAAACTCTGTACTGCCTATTTTTGACAACGTGGTTGGGCATGAGAAATAGAGTACATTTTTAGTCTTGGATATCAATTGGCCTTTGAAGTTGATGGGCTTAATGTTCTGTGTAATCATTTTCAGATAAAAGTCAGCTGAATCCACAAATCAATTGGGACTGAAATCTTTACTGCCCACCAGTGGTTCTTAGAGTTCAAGCAAAGGGAATGGTATTGGAGGAATGGCCTCTGGGAGGTTGCACTGGGAGTTTACACTACACTTTTGTACCTGTCTATGTTCTAATCTCCTCTTATAAAGACACCAGTCACATTGAATTAAGGCCCACACCAATAACCTCATTTTAATATAATTACTTCTTTGAAGACGATATGTCCAAATGTAATCTTTCTGAGGTACAAGGGGTTAAGACTCCAATATATGAATTTTGGGGGACACAATTCAGTCCATAACACCATTCATGAACAACATTCAGAGATTTTTTTCCTTTTCCAAATCATCAGGTTCCCATATATGACTGTGAGCTTAGAGAGTTTTCCTCAAGCAAGACTCATAAACTGCCTTAGTCATTTAACTCTGAAGCTTAACTACTCTGAATATTAAGTCCTGGGCTCGATCCTCCGTTTTCTCCAACCTGAACATTAAAGTTGATGAAAACTTCTTTGCATGCAATCCAAAAAGCCCTGGGGTTTCACAACTGCCTATGAGTTGTCAGTTCCTTGCTCACAACTACTTATTATAATTTTGTAGGCACTTACTGGTGCTTAGCATTAGGCATTTAATGCCCAGTAGCTACTGTTTTCTCCAGACATCTCCAAAGTCTGATAGAGGTACATTACCTTTCACCAGCTTGCCCTTCCAATTTACTGCCAATGAAAGTTTTATAAAATAGTCAACACCTGTGCGCCAGGGGCTGCCTGTTCCTACCACTTTTGACAGAGTTTCCATTGCCAGCTGGGCCAGTGTGATTTAACCTAAAATTCCAACTTGTCAGCTACTTTCTAAGATCACTTCTAACAGCAGCTGTTACAGGTTGATTTCTCCAGAAGCACATGCTGAGATGGAACTTGAGGTATGAGATAATTTTCAGGGTCTGATACCTGTAAAGAAAAGGCAGTTATATCAAGAGAAAGAAACTAAACTGAGATACAAACTTGACAATGTCATGATAAACCTGGAAGACAGATCTAGAATGAGTTCATCAGGTCAAAATAAACTGGTCTTTAGAGCCTCGTCTCAATCAGTAATTGGGTATGGATCAGATTTGTTGTCCTGGAAAAGGTATGATCTTGGGCATGAAACTGTTAGCAGGTGAAGCATATAATGAAGTGGGTGGAGCATATAATGAAGTGGGTGGAGCATATAATGAAGCAGTGGAGCATATAATGAATGAGGTTGCTGCTGGCTGGAGGTGGTCTGATGACTCAACTGGATGCTTCCAGCAGTTCCTTTCTTGAAGGAGGGTCCTTGATGGCAGATCTCCAAGTCCAGCAAAAGTACTGTAGATTTTTTCCTGAATATAAACCTCAGAAATGGAATTTGTGGGTGGTATTATATGTGTGTCTTAAACTTCAGCCCATAGGCCAAACTCTTTCCCAAAACAGTTGTGCCAATTTACAGACTTGCTAAATTTGAGTTCCTTCACATCGTCATCAACATTTGGTGTTGTCTGTTGTTTTCATTTTAGGGGTTCTGTCATGGTATTAATTTACATTTTACTAATTATAAAGTTATGCTGCTAATCTTGTCAGCTTTTGGTTAAACTCTTGCTGAAGTGGATGTTCCAGAATTTTCTTTAAAAAAATTGAGTCGTGTTCTATATATAAGCTCTTTATCAATTACGTGTTGCCAATAGTTTTTTGGGGGTCGTTTATAGTATGTTTTGATGAAGAGTAGTTTTGTTTTTATGTGGTCTAATTTTTTTAGTTTTTTCTCTTATGGTGTTCGTTGTGTTTTGTCTAGGAAGCTTTTTCGTGATCCTAGTGGCACAAATATACACACTTCCAAAATTTCTGATGAAAGCATTTTGTTTTGCTGTTTACCTGGAACTCAAATATTTGTTGAGTATGGTGTGAAGTAGAGGATAGTTTCTAAAAGTTCCCATATGGAACTATTTATACCTCGGCGTAATTAACTGAAAATTATGAATAACTTGCACACTACTCTGCTGAATAGCTCTTATTTTGAAAATCCCCAAATCTTAACAGTTCAAAACCACCTAGTTTGTTTCTCAGTTACAGTATTTGCCCATTATGGGTGGACTTGGCTTTATGCTACAGGCTTTTATCTGGAATATCATTTGTGTTTGTGGCAGAGAAGCAAGGAGGAAGAGACTCTTATAATCTTTGACCATAATAATAGACCCTTTTGCCCTGAAGTAATACTGACTTGTAGTACAAGGCCAACAGTTGAGCAATTTTGTGTTCATGTTATTTTCTTGCAGGGAGGGTCAGCAAATTTGGAGGAATAGTAATGTGTGATCTCACACGCCTGTCTATGAACCTAATTGCTTCTTCCTATTTTTGCGCAAATATCACTGTCTTAACTAATGAAATTTTAAGTTACCGTATTCTATTCTATAATTTTCTCGCCTTTATCTTTAAAAATTTTAATTTTTATCATATATGTATTTTTTTTTAAAGATTTGTTTATTTATAATACAAGCCGGGGTACAGGCCAGAGGCGTGGGGCGGCGAGAGGGTTCACCAGAGACAGAGCGGGTAGCAGAACAGGCAGATCAGAAATACACTGCTGAGGGGAGCAGCGGGTGAGGCAGGAGAGGTCTGCCCCACCATGTGGGATTCTCCCCGGCTGGGCGTGGAACTCGCATAGCGCGGCCGACAGCTCCACAGCGCAGCGCGCAACCGCTGTGCCACCAGGGAGGCCCCTGTCATATGTATTTTTTAATTTTTTTTGACTGCTTTCACAGAACAAAAATATGGTTTGGATTTTGATTGGGATATTATTGACTTTGTGACCTTATAAATGAGTATTATTACTCATTGATCTTTGGAGAAAATTATGAAACATCTACACTAAAAAATATATATTTAATATGGCAGTAAATAAACAGGAAGAGTGTCTTAGGTGCTGGGCTTTATAATTAACCATCCCCACCTAGATATAGGAGATAAAGGGAAAGTTTGTTTACAGTTTGTTAGATTAGTTAAGAACCCAGGATTTTATGGCAGAGTTCAGCAAATAACTCATTTGAATTCAATAAGGTGAACATATAGTGAAAACACTTCACTAGGCATGGCAGGAAGTATCAAAGCTGAATTCCGAATTCTAAAAGGAATCGTCCATAAAGCACATAGTGGCAAATGCCTTGATGAAGAAAAAGATGCAGTTCTAAAAAATGGGTGAGAAATACTGATCCCATTTATTGAAATCAGTATCCTCCCTTCAGTGATGATGGCATCATGGGATTGTAGTCCTTGGATCTCTCTGTCTGATGTGGGGGTGGGGTCTATAAAAACCTATCTGTGCATTTTGTCCAGGCTGTCCTTTCTCCCCCACCAATGTCTCTTACTCATTCTTAAATTGTCTATTTCTCTCTTAAATTCTATCAATTCTTGCTTCATGACCTCTGGGATTGTATTGCTAGTTAAATATGTTTATGATCACTATATACCTGATTAATCCTTCTATTATAAAAGTCCCATTTCATGATTATCACTTGTATGCTATATCATTTTTGTTCATTTCAACCTGTTTATGTAATTGAATCTGAGGAATGTCTCTTACAGCTTGCTTATAATTGCTTACTTTATGCAGTTTGACAATTTCTAACTTTGGGAATGTTTAAGTCATTCATATGCATTATAATGATATGATTATATCTATCATTTTGCTATTTGACTTCTGTCTCATTTTTCTTGTTCTGCTTTTCCTTTATTCTCTTATTTGTTAAATAGAGATTTCCTTGTGTACTTTTTAGTTTTCTTTTTGGTTATTTTACAGTACATATTTAGTTATTTTCCTATAGATTTCTGTAAGGGGACACAGTGTGAATCCTACTTATCATGTTCTACTTGAATAAATATTAGTTTAATTTTAGTAAAATATAGACACATATATACATAATTACATGTTCTCCATATTAGCATTGATTATACCTATCAATGTCTAGATATAGATATGTATAATCAGTGGTAACATTTTTATATCTACAGACTCACAGCACCACTTGTTTTAGTTAATATTTAGAATGATTTGAAGAAAAGTAGCAAATAAATACTTTTTGTATTAATTAGTTACCTTTCGCATTGTTTTTTATTTCATTGTGTGAATTTATGTTGAGATCTGTTGTCATTCTTGCTCATCCTGAAGGATTTCCTTTAGTACTTTTTTTTTTAAATATGTATTTATTTATACATACAAGCTGAGGTACAGGCCAGAGGCGTGGGCCGGCGAGAAGGTTCACCAGAGACAGAGTGGGGAGCAGAACAGGCAGAACAGAAATATACTGCTGAGGGGAGCAGCGGGCGAGGCAGGAGAGGTCTGCTGCACCATGTGGGATTCTCCCAGGCTTGGTGTCGAACTCGCATCGCGAGCTGTCAACAGCTCCACAGCGCAGCGCTCAACTGCTGCGCCACCAGGGAGGCCTTCCTTTAGTACTTTTTAAGGCAGGTCTGCTACAAAAAAAAAAAAAAAAGAGAAATTCTTAGTCCTTGTCTCTCTTAGAATGATGTAATTCACTTTCATTTTTTTGTTGTTGTTGTCTCAAGTTTTGTTGAGTTTCCACTTATGCTATTATTATGTTATTTTGGAAGTACAACCTTATACCTCCATATATTCATATGCCCCACTCATGTTGTACCAACACTCAGTTGTCATAACCTTATACCTTTTCCCCATTATCCTCTTCCTTCTTTCTCCCCTTTTCCATCTGTAACTAGAATATTTTTCAGAGTCTGAGAATTATTCTTGTCTTGCCAATTTGTTTTCTCTGGTTATTTATATTCTACAAATGAGTGAAACAGTCCATTAACTGCATCTGACTTTCTGACTTATTTCACTTAGCATAATCATTTTTTTCCGAAAAGGTGCTACTTCATCTTTTTAAAGAACTGAGTAATGTTCTATTATGTATATATTCTATAATCTGTTTATCTAATCATCCTTACATGGACAATTAGGTTGGTTCCATGACTTGGCTACTGTGAATAATACTGCTGTGCACAAACCAAGCATAAAACTTTTCATATTAGTGGACATACTCATTGGACAAATAACTAGGAGTATTTCTGGATCATATGGTATTTCTATTTTTGCATTTGTGAGGAATCTCCCTAGTTTAGTAAGGATCTAGTTTCATTTTTCGGTTTATGCTTGTGGCTGTCCAAGATTCTGAACACCATTTGTTAAAGAGAATTTCCTTTCTCCATTTGTGGTCCTGGCTACTTGGTTAAAAAGATTAACTGTTCACATTTTTGTTGGCTTATTTCTGAGCTTTCTGTTGTACTCCATTGATTTGTTTTTCTGCTTTTGTTTAGCATGCTATTTTGATTATTATTGCTGTGTGATATACTTTGAAGTGAGGGGATATGATACCTCTGTTTTTTCTCACTATTGCTTTGGCTACTTGGGGTCTTTAAATTCCATATGAATTTTATAATTGTTTTATATCCTTGAAGGATGTCACTGGGATTTGATAGTTATGACACTGAATCTGTAAATTATCTTAGATAATTTAGATCATCTTTACAATGTTTATTCTCTTCCGTGGACACAGGATACCTTTTTCCTTTCTTTGTATCTTCTTTGATTTTCTTTCACAGTGTCTCATAGTTTTTAGTGTATGGATCCTTCATCTTTTTTGTTTACTCACAAGTACTGCTTCCTTTTTGGTCCAATTATAAATGGGATTGTTTCCCTAATTTCTCTTCTAATTTGCTATTTCCATAGAGAAACACACCAGACTTTTGTGTATTGATTTTGTACCTTGCCACTTTACTGTATTCATTTATTATTTCTAGTAGCTTTGTTGTTGTTGGTGGTGGTGGGGTGTGTGTGTGTGTGTGTGTGTGTGTGTGTGTGTGTGTGTGTGTGTGTGTGCGCGCGCAGTCCTTTGGATTTTCTATGTATATTAGGTTTTGTACAAATAGCAGTAGTTTTACTTTTCCAAATTGGATTAATTTTATCTTTTTTGTCTAATCACTCTGGATAGGACTTCCAATCTACTTCTAATAATAGTGGTGACAACCTTGTCTTATTCCCGATCTTAGAGTAAATGTTTTCAGTTTTTCATCATTGAGTATGATATCTTTGGATTTGTCATATGTGGTCTTTATTACAATGAAATAAGTTCTTTTTATTACCATTTTACTGAGTTTTTATCATAAATGGGTTTTGAATCTTACCAAACTGCTTTTCAGTGTCTATTGAAATGATAATTTTATTTTTATATCTTTTTGTTGATATGATAACAACAATCAACTTTGCATCCCTGGAATGAATCTCACTTCATCATGGTAAATTATTTACTTAATTTTTTTTTTCTGGATTTGATTTGCAAAATTTTTGTTGAAGACTTTTGCATCTATTTTCAGTTATCAACAGTCTCTCACTCTCAGATCTCCCTACAGGGAAGCAGGAAGGATACTCTGCTACCCAGTTTCAGCAGTCAGATTATTCATAACTGAATTTAAGCCCTAGTACCTGTATGCAAATATATATGCATATCTTGATCACTGAATAAAATCAACCATTTAATAGTTTTTGTGTCTGCACAGTCTGTGCCTGGTCCCTAGCTTGTTAAACTAACTGGTGTAACTCATGCCCTGGTCACAACTTACTGTCACCCTGCTCTATATGCCAAGAGTCAGACATCAATCTCAAAGCAAGATATCTGTGTGTTGATTCCCCATTGCTGGCAATGAGCTTGTGAACCTTTGTGAGGAAAAAAATTAGTTTTTCTGTTGATGTATTTGGGGGAGAGTTTTAGAAGAATGACCCTATTTTGTTGGTGGAGCCAATCATTGTTTTTATCATCTCACTTATATTTTTAGAAATATTGTTGCTGAATATGAATTTTAGTTGACAGATTTTTCTCTTAATCTCTTGAGTATGTCATCAAAGTGCCTCCTGATCTCCATGTTTTATGTAATGAGATTTCAATTATTGTTAATCTACTGTGGGTCCCTTCTCTATGACCAGTGATTTTTCTCTTGTTGCTTTCAGGAGTTTATCTTTGACTTGAAAACAGTTGGATTCCACTTATCTAGGAACATATTTTTATTTTTTTAGTCCAATCTGGAATTTTATGAATGTCTTGATTGTATAAATTAATGATTTTACTCAAACATGGGATGTTTTCGATATTTCTTCAGATATCCTTTCTGTTATTCCTGCTTTCTCCCTCTTGGATTCCCATTTTTCATGTTTGTTTGCTGTTGTTGAACAGATTTTTGGTGTTCTGCTTTACTTCATTTCTTAATTCTGTCTTTTAAATTTGATAATTTCTGTTTTATATTCAAGTTTGATACTTTTTTTTTGCCAGTTAACCTGTTGTCTCTGTGTGTGCGCTTGTGTGCGTGCGCGTGTGTGTGCGTGTGTGCGCATTTTGGTTTTTGTGCTTTTCTGTTAAGGACTCCCCAACTGGTTCTTAAAATTCCAATTTGATTTTATTTCTATGTACTATCTCTATTTGATGTACCATTGATCATCATGGTTTTCTTTAGTTTTTTGAACATGGTTTTATAGTCACTCAGAGTCTAAGTTCAACAATCAGGCCCTCTAGAGACAGTTTCTACTAACTGCTAGTTTTATTTTTCTTCACTTGTCTTGCACTTTCCTGTTTCTTTGCCTGGCTCACATTTTGGCTATTATTTGGAAACTATATTGTAGAAAAATCTAGATTCTGATTCCCTCTCTTCCCATTGGTTACTGCTCTTTTTTGCGTTTTAGTGGTTTGAAAGGACTAATTCTATAGAGTCACTCTTTAAATATTGGGCCAGTGACATCTCTCAACAGGTGTTTGACATGCTAGAGATGAATCTTCATAGCTCAGTGGTCAGATAATTATTCGTCAAAAGTTATGCTTAAACATCTTGAAGCCAATAAAGCTTCCATCTTTTGCCAGTGGATTTTTTTTTTTTTTTTGTGGATTACGGAATATGTTTATGCCCTAGTTTTTACTTTTTATTAGGTTGTCTCGTGTCTCCTCTGCAATGGACCTTAATTTCATTCATAAATAAGTGGAAAGCTAGAGACCTCTCTGATGCCTTCTGGGCCTGTGCACTGCCTTGGGCATATATATATATATATATATATATATATAGTCCCTCAGACTCCAAAGATAGATGAACACATATCAAGATTCCATTTTATTGTCATTCTCTGGGTGTACCTACTCAAATAGGTACTTGTAACTAGTAGCTGTTACTAGTCTGCTGTTGGACATAATCAGTATCAAAACCTCTTACTAGTTGTGGTGTTGGTCTCCCTTGAATAATTGCCACTAAGATTACTATTGTTTCAACAGCACCCCTGGGAATGTGCTTTTATCCAAATCAAGGCAGCATCCTCTAGCAAACAATGTTTTCAAAACTTCCCTTACCCTACATAAACTACTAAGTTTACGGAGGTGGGAGTGGGGTAGAACACACACTATTTCAGACCATAGAGTTCTACTGTTTTTATCTGAATTTCAGTATTTTTTTCTTGAACTAAAGCTACAAATTTCTTACATGTCCTTGATGGATTTCCAGTGAACTGAAAGTGTCATTTTGACAATTTGTCTAGCTTTATTGTTTTGTGGAAAAAATTTTTGGAGTTTCTCAATCCACCATTCTACCTCTACATTATTATTATTACTATTTTTTTTTTGGAAAAAGCAAAAGTTTCCCCAGAAGCCTCTTGTAATTTCTAATAACACATCACTGAGTAAAACTATTACATGACTCCTTAGTTTGTGTGAAATTGTGGGGATTGGGGGAAGAGAGGTAATTAGCTTTGGTAGCCCTTATCATGAAAGCTCACAGGAGCAAATGTTCATTTGGAAAGGAGTTTGGAGTTAGATAATAACATCTGTCACCTGCCTTCAAGTATTATTACACAAAGTAATCTTTTTTTACACTTTTATAGCACATTCCAAAGACAGTTATACATTGATTTTTATCAGGACACAAATTCAAAGATTGAGAGAAAAAGATAGAAGCCTAATTGTTTTGCAGGACATGCAGGTTATGATGTTATATTACAAGGTTTCCACACTAAGTTTAATGTGTACTAGTGCTGTAACATTGGATAAGTTAGGTAACCTTTCTATTCAATTTCTCCATATGTCAAATGTGGGTAATAATTATTCTTTCAAGATTTGTTGTAAGAATTAAGAGCCTATAAAGTATTTTTCTCAGTGTTGTTTCATAGCTAGTGTTTAACAAATGTTAACTTCCTGTACTCAGAGGTTACTTTTTAGGAAACACAATTTAACAATACAGAGCTATTTCTTTGTTCCCACAGAATATTTTCCCATAATGATAAAACTTGATGGAATTATGCTATGTCAGTCATAAGGACATGTAACACAGGTTATTCCATATAAAGTAATGCCTGGATTTTAGGTGATACTGTAATTAGGCAAGTTACTAACCAATGTTGCAGGTAAGGAAGGGAAGCTCTTTCTTCTGAGACTGAGTCATGGAACTAACAACTATGATTTGGAAATGAAAGCCAACATTAGATGAGAACTGGAAAGACTGTATTAGATTACTGACTATATAGGGTATGAGATGGGGGGAAAAAGGAATGGAAATGTACTGATAGACATTACATAAATATATGTGTATATACATTATACATATATAGAATATATTTCTCATGGTGATCAACTACTAAATAGATTTCTGATATTCAAAATGAGAGTTCACTTATGGATAATTGGAAAGGAAATGAAAAAATAAATGAGATTCCATGAATATGTTGAGAATAACTTGCAGTGAGAAAAATAAATCAGCCTGTAGATATATATGCCATAATACAATTTCATTTTCAATCAGCCAAAAGTAATTGATAAAATTAGTTCTACTGAAAGTAAGTCTTTTAAAGATAATACCCGTTGTATTCATGATGAATTAATGATTATTGGAGATATCTACAAGTAATTATAAGAAGATTGTCATAATAAGATATAGCAAAAGTTTTGGTCATGTTTTAGAAATGAAAAAATTGAGTGGCACAGTGCAGTCAGGAATTTATCACAAGAAGACAGAACTTTTGTGATGAATCAGGAATGGAAACAAAGCTACTTCCAATATAGCTTTATTTAATCATGAAGCAATAGGAACCACCTTCTGTTACGAATACTGCAATTACATGGTTCTTGCCATTTTTTCCCACTAGCTGTTCATTATCTCATTATTTCTCCAGAGAAGCAATGGTTGTATGATCATTGATAAGATGTGAATAAATATGCTCTTTTAAGGGGAGGTGGCAAGTGTGCTTTGTGCACATCGACTAGCTCTCTACTAGAATGACAGTGATGGTGTTTTTATAACTCATCTCCTCTGAAATTTAGGTCACTGTTAGTGTGCTGTATCTCTTTCATTTCCCCAATTTTGTTCTTGAAAATTGCTGACCACCTTTCCATTCCTTCATTCTTTCCTCATAATAGCTGAACTATAACTGCTCTGTTTCCTGATTACCCGAAACTGAGATCAGGATTGGTACCTAATAAATCCTCAAACTCTGTACCAGCATTGTATAGCCATATGGCAATTTCAGGGGAAAAAAAAAAACAAAAAAACAACTAGTCAAAACCTATGAGAGGTAAAAATGTACAGACTTTTCAGCAAAATTCATTACAAGGAAAACACCCTTAGTAAGAAACATATCAATTGTGTCATGTTGCTAAAATTCCATTGTGTATGTATGGCAAAGCTGTAATTCTTTTTTAGACAAGTTGAGTGGAAAATTGAGAAAGGTACTATTTACTCTGAGGTGACCCTTTAAGTCTTAAAGGTGGTACACGATGGCTATAAAGAAAAAGCAAAGAAAGACAATTTAAGGTTGAGCTTATAGACTAGAAATGATAAGGTAAGCTGAAAAAAAATTTTCTAGATGGGAGGTCAGTATTATACTTCAAGCATAAGATGTGCTGTTCAGTAAATGGTTTGTTCCAAAGCATCTTGTACTGGTATAAAATATTGTATTAAGATCTTTGCATGTAAAGACACTCAGGAATTGAAGAAGCATTTGCAAATTTCTGCTATCTTGTGGATTCTAGCTCTTTTTTGTGATTTTAATTTGAGTTAAAGTGCACTCTTCTCATATTTTGATTATGTGTAGTAGGACCAAACACTACGGGGCCCCAGAGTTCGGTAGTTCATTGTCAGAATCTGAAGCCACATTATTTGTGTATTTCAGCTATAGCGCTTACTAGGTGTGTGATCCATGGGCATGTCACTTTAACTCTCTTTGCTTCGGTGACCTCATCATTCATTTAGAAATAATGATAGTATGCAGCAGGTTTGCTGTAGGATCTGCTTTGTTTCTAGTACCAAATAAAAAAAAATAATCCTAGCAAAGTATTCTAATTTTTTCAGTGGGCAAGAAACAAATTTACTGCTGTCAGGAATGTGAAATATTATGATAGATTCAATTTGGATCAAATGTCTACAACTATATTAATCAACTGGGCAATAGTTTGGTCTATAAATGCATGGCATTTCTAAATCAAATCCCAAGGTTGGGAAGGGGAAATATTCCCCATGTGGAATAGGTGCTGTTTTCTCATTGGACAGACAAATATTTCTATTCCAAGGTTTTGGTGTGATGAATATGAATGTTGTAAAGGAATCTGCATTCCCTCAACATCAAATTCTTGAGTCCTTTGGGTGTCTTTAAGGATCACACTCAGCAGTTACCTTCATCTTCAGGTCATCATTTTCTTTATCAAATAGACACTGCTTTGTTTATTAAAACACTACTTTGCTTATTAAAACATGATTATAAATGAATTTGTGAATGGAATAAAAGTTTTCAAGTAAATTGTTCTATTAGCTCTGCTAATACAGTTGGATGATGCTTGGTGTAGATCTGTGTTCACCAAAGCAAAAAGTTTAGCTTTTATACAGATTAGTCTAAATAATAGTTGCCACAATTTTCACAATATTTTTAATAAACTGTGTCTCAAAGTATGCACCTTCATAATAAAGTTGATTGTATTTCCCCATAGATTTAGTAATACAGTTGAACACTAAGTTATTGATCAAGTCAAGGATTTTAAATATGACATAATAGTTAATGAATTAATACATTTAATTACACTGGTCAACACTGAGACTGTTACTGACTTAAAAAGGTCCTAATCTGTAGTATCTTGGTGTGCTGAACGTGAATATAACCCTGAAAAATTTTTATTAGCTCTCGTTTTGAAGATATTTCATATAATTCATTTTATATGTTTCACCATGTCAATTTATCCAGTAGGACTGCAACAACATCGTAAATCAGCCTACAATGATGTCATATTGCATCACATTGCATAATATCATCATGTACACATCATCCAGAGTTGATTGCATCATTTTCTGACGCAATACAATACTACTGCCAGGCGGCTGCTGAAGTAAGCTGACGTCAGCAGTGCACTACAGAAAGGCCTGCCGGAAAGGTGGAGGAGCATTGAAAATATTTCAGACTTTGTGCGAGACAGTTTAAGCTACTGTTCCATAGAACTGTTATTATTTTATCCATTTAGGCACAATACAGAACAGTAATGCCTCGAAAGTGTGTTAATAATGTGGACAATTTCTGCTCTATTTGTGGGGAAGTGACATTTGCCAACCAGAAGAAAAGTATCACTTCTCAAGTGAAGAAGCCTTCTCATCTTTACTTGGGATGCAAGGTTGTTGACCACGACAAGCCTTGGGGCCCGCATACATGCTGTACTACATGTACAACATAGCTTTCACAGTAGTTAAATGGCAAAAGACCATCAACCGTTTGCAGTCCCCATGGTGTGGAGAGAGCCAAGCAACCACATAAAAGACTGTTACTTCTGCTTGGTTCCTCCTCTTTCCGACAGAATAATGAAGCAAAAATAGTTGAGAATAGTCTACCCAAACATACCGTCTGCATTGAGACCAGTTCCACATGGTGAGGGACTTCCTATTCCAGAACCTCCAGCAGAATATCCTCTTGATTCATCTGATGAGGACAAGGGTGAACTGACCTGTTCTTCTCCTGTTTCATCAGCATGCAGTGATCCAGATTTTCACTGTGGTGCATCATCAACCCTACACAGACTAACATAGGAAGAACTAAATGACCTGGTTTGTGATTTGGACTTAGCTAAGAACAAGGCATAATTGCTAGGATCAAGACTCCAACAATGGAATCTTCTAGAGGATGTCACGAAAGTGCCACCAGCAGTTGGAGCCTTTCTTCAGAAAGGAAAGTACTCTGGTATTCTGTTCTGATATTGAGGACCTCATGAATGCCTTAGAAAGCACTCATGACCCACAAGAATGACTATTCCTAGACTCTTCGAAACTGAGTTTTAAGGTTGTGCTTCTGCACAATGGAAACCATCTTCCATCTATTCTGTTCCTGAACAGCTGTACAAGAGACAAGCAAAGAAATCTATGTAGTCTATGACTTGATTTTTTTACAGGTACTAACCATAGGCCTATTTCTGTTGGCATGCATTTCATGATGTAAATATCCATTTATTGCAGATCACAAAAAAATGAGAGACAAATTAGAATTTGACTGTCATATTCATGTTGAACACATACAAACTCATAGGAAATGACTAATTTTATTTCAGTAACATGACTTTTGCAAAAATTTGTTGACCAGTGTTATCTTTCAGTTCATCTAATTTTTATGAATTGGGTGTCATCTGTATCCACTGAATATTCAAAAGACTGCAATATGTGTGTGTACATATCTAGTTTGTAGAAAATAATGAATTCTTTCCTAAAACATTTGTTGGGTGACATTTTAAGGAACTTTAAAATGTTAAACATCATTCCCATCAGACGATATCCATCATAGTGAATACACATAAATTTGTAAAGTCATATATACACATATGAATATATGCCATGGTGTCTACATGCCTATATAATATCATCTTTTATATATGTGTGTGTATATATGTGTGTAATAAATATCTGTCTCTATCTGAATGAGAATGCAGTGGCTTCAAACAAGTTTTCCAGTGAAGGTTTGGCAGACACTTTAGATATTTTCATGGTAAATAGAAGCATTTAAATATCTCACTGACTTAAGATATGTCTCACAGTCCTGACCTTTTCTTGTCATTTGGCTCAGCTTTCATGGTTTTAATACTCAACAAAAATCATACAGATACTTGTGCCATCATTTGCATGGACATCTATTAAAGTCCCAGAACATTTTTTATTAACATGGCTAATACAAACAAAACAGCCTACTTTTAAATCTTTTTAAGCCAGAGAATTATGAGGATTGATGTAAATAAAAGAAGGAGTATCACCTGAGATGTTTGTATTAATAAAACACGTATTATTCAAAGAGAACAGAAAATTTGGGTCTCTGTGTATTTTATCTCTAAAAGGGTTAATTTGCAAACAAGTAATTTGTAGTCTTTTATTTCCTGGTTCACCACGCTATCATGCCTGGGTTTTTGGTAATTTGATCAAAACAAATGTGCATAGATGGGCTTTATAGGAGGGAACAAATGATAACACTTTGAGGAGATAGCAATATTGACTTTAGCTAATTTTCTAGTTTTATACATACTAAAAATTGAAAACCTCATTATGTGTTTAATAATCAAATTTCATACAGGTGATTTATACATGGATATACATTTCAGATAAGTACAATAAGGCAAGCAGAAAGCTGAAGGTGTGGCTGCTCATAATGTAGGCAGACTCTCAGTGTAGACACAAAGGTACTGTTTTTACTTTTGTTCATTTAGTGTTTATAAGCATACACATTATTGCCAGGAATGATGTTAATGAGTCTTTAAAATAGTAATGAATAATTAAGCAGAACATCATGTGCAAATTAAAAAAAACAGTATTCTAATTAGTTAACAAATTATCTTAACAAAAATAATTATAGAACTAAAATTTGATTATTTTATGATTTATACTTTTAGGAAAAAATTCCTCACTACTCACTTAGTACATTATTATTGAGTGCTTACTATGTGTCAGAAACTATGCTCTTTATTGGAGATGAAGAGGGAAATAGTTTTTATCCTTAAAACTTTACATTTATTATAGTGAAACAGATTTTTGAAATGTATTGTCCTTTCATGAATTCCCAGAGGCAATTAGATATGGGAAAATTTTCAGTACTACTTGACTATACTAATTCCTCATTTGATTTTTCATGCTGTTCACTACTCTTTCACACTATCGCAAAGATTGGACAGATATTTCTAGTCAAATTTATAGTGCACATTTTAAAAATCTTTTTTCCTAAGAAAAGGTGTCTGAGTGTAGCTATGTTGTTCCCCATTCAGCACTGGACCCACATGATCAAAACTTTGAAAAAGGCCAGGCAGGCACTTTCTACTCTACCTTGGTCTAATCACTTCTGCTTCTTTGTTGGCAGTGCTACCACCTCCAACAGCTCAGACTTAAATTGTTTTATTTTCTCTTTTCCAGAAGAACAGGGGACTCACAGCAACCTGCTTGGCACACACTCCACTCCATGTGCACACATAGCAGGAATCCACTATAATTGTGTCAGGGAGAGAGGAACTGAGTCACATCATGTACATCAGCCATAGCATTTCCTTCTTCTGTGTAAGTTTTGTTTCTTGGCTTGAGAGCAGTTCTCCCACTGGGTGCTCCAAAGGCCTCTTTTGTCTTTCAGAATGTTTTACTCTCATATTTCTGTAATATTTTATCTCTAATTTTAGCAATAGATAAATTTACAGAGTAGTATATTTAAATTACAGAGCAGTGGACATTAGAATGATACGGAAAATTTGTTAGCCAGTAAGTTCTCAGTTCTACCCCAGAGATTTTGAATTCATTCTACTGAGGTCTAACAGATTTCTAACAACCTCCAGGTCATGCTTGTCTGTAGACCACACCTTTCATAGTACTACAATAAAGTGATTAAGAGAGTATAAAATAACTGTTCAGTGAGAGCCAAAGAAAAGCAATCAATCTTACCTATTTTCAGAAAGAAGTCAAAGAACAACTACTTCAACTGAATCATGAACAATGAGGAGCTATTTTTCAGTCACATGACCTAGAAAAGTAGGCGTGCCGGGCAGAAGGACACTGTAGTAAGTTAAGCAGTGTGAGCGTGTGTATAAAATGCTACATTAAAGAAATGAAGTTTGCATGACTAAAGGGGTACAACATGCAATCACATTTGGGGAGAACAGATTAGTCCAGAGTAGAAGGCAGGGGTCAGATCTTGAATGATTTTTCCATGAATATTTTAAGTAGTTCTTTAGGTAGTGTGTGCACAATGAAATGATAAACATTAACTTTTAAAAAGACTATTTGGTGTAGTATGCATGACGAATCAAGGGTAAGACTGATGGAGAAGGAACAGCAGTAAATGATTACACTAATCTAGCTGAATAATGACGAGGACTTGAATTAGGGTAGTAAGCTAAATAGTAGTGAAGAGAAATGATCAACTGGACAGGAAAACTTTTAAGATGATTGATGAGATGTAGGCAGTTTGGTATAAAATATCTCCTTGGCTTTAAAGAATATTGGCATGGTAATTAGGATGATGCAATAATGATCACAGGAAAAATAATAGGCTTGGTGCCAAGTGGGGAGGGAAAGCAGAGTTGAGAACTTCTGTTTTGGAGATGTGGAGTCTGAGCTTTTCCTTGTCTATATAGGTTTAAACCTTAGTGAAGTAAGTCTGAGCTATGGATACAAAAATTGGAGACATTCTATAAATCACCATATTAAAGCTATCTTTAGAAAAATGGAATTAAGTGAAATCACCTTAGAACATGGGGCAATTCCTCAGGAGAAAAAAGTGTAAGTAAGGCACATTAATAATTATAAAGAATAGGCTGAAAATGACCTCACCATGGATACTGAGATTTGACTAAAGTGATAAAGAAAAACAAGAAAGCAAGCAGTATCAAGACATGAGAGGAGAAACTCAGATGTCAAATAGTTGAGAAATGCAAATAGCAAATATAATGGTTATTGAAAGGAGTCTATTGCATTCAGCAATTAGGAGATTACTGGTGATTCAGGTATTTCAAAGGAAGTGATGAGAATGGACACATTTTTGTAATTCTGACTTAATAAAAAGAGAGGAATTTGACATGGACTATAAACTTAAGGAGAATTAGGATTGGAATCAAAGGAAGCAGAAAGTAGCTTTCCTTCATTAACTAATACTCTGATTCAACACAATAACCTATAAGATAACAGTAGATGACCTCTGATTAATCCCCAGTAACGCTTAACAAATGGATACCGTGAGACTGATGTAGGGGGCTCACAGGAAGTACTAAATCATGAAGGAGGGAGGAGATGGCTGTCAGAGAGATGGGGAGGAACTCCCAGTAAGCGATGGCTAATTCTCAAGCCATTCCAAACATACCCAGCTAAAAAATATATGATCAAAGTTTCCAAGAAGCCTCATTTTACAACTCAAACTTGGCAATTAGTTAAAAACCACATTCATTGTCTAAAAACCACCCAGGAGTATTTTGACATTTACTGTACATAAGAGAATACGCAACCTTGATCTGAACCAAAATGAAGGGGAAACAAAAGCTATTTGCAATAATTTCAATCAAGTTTCTCCAAACATAGGACTATTGAGTGATACTGCCAAGTCCAATAAATCTCTTGAGTAATAGTTCATTGCATTTTTAAAAATCTGTTCCTGATTTTATATACATGTACATGTTTCCCTATGAAGAAAACAGCATCCCCAACTGCTTAAAATGGTTTACCTTCACTAGACTTTCCATATTAAGAATATTTATTCTGGGCCTCCCTGGTGGCGCAGCGGTTGAGCACAGCGCTGTGGAGCTGTCGGCACTGCGTGATGCGAGTTCGATGCCCGGCCGGGGAGATTCCCACATGGTGCGGCAGACCTCTCCTGCCTCGCCCGCTGCTCCCCTCAGCAGTGTATTTCTGATCTGCCTGTTCTGCTCCCCACTCTGTCTCTGATGAACCCTCTCGCCAGCCCACGCCTCTGGCCTGTACCCCAGCTTCTATGTATAAATAAAAATCTTTAAAAAAAATTATTCTGATTTTTATAGTTGCTTTTTAAAAATTATCTTTTATGAAATATATAAAAGTGTTTTGACATATTATGTGCAGGTCTTATAGAAGACCTAGAGAAAAATGTAGTGAAGAAAGTAATCATATCCTTACTGAGAACAAAAATGATTATAGAAAACTTCTCTAGATTTAACTGTGCTATTTGTACCCTCGTTCAACAATTCATCGCTGCTATTGTCCACAAAAGTGTTTTGTAAACTGGTTTCCTCAGATTACTGGTAATTTTCCAGGTGATAATAGATGTTATTGAACAAAGAAGATACTGCATAATATAATCCAAAAAATTAATTTGCTCAGTCTGCTGTAACAAATTTACCACAAATTTGTGGGTGGTGTAAGCATTAGCATTTTTTTCTTTTTTACAATTCTGGAGGTTAGGAGTCTGAGATCTGGGTGTTGGCAGGCATGGCTCCCTCTGAGACCCTTTTCCTTGTAGTTGGTCTTATATTTTCTCATCTTCCCTCTTATGTGTCTGTGTCCAAATTTCCTCTACTTTCCAGGACACCAGTTGTATTAGATCAGGGCCCACCTTATTGATCTCTTTGTAAAATAATTACTACTGTAGGGCCTCCCTGGTGGCAAAATGGGTTAAGGGCAGCACTGTGAAGCTATACAGAGCCACTGCAGCACGAGTTCGATACCCTACCAGGAGATTCCCACATGGCGCAGCAGACCTCTTCTGCCTCACCCACTGCTCCCCTCAGCAGTGTATTTCAGCATTTCGCATGTTCTGCTCCCTACTCTGTCTCTGGTGAATCCTCTCACCACCCCAAACCTCTGGCTTACACCCAGGCTTGTATGCATAAATAAAGTCTGTAAAAAAAAAATTATTCCTGTAAAGAACAGATATCCAAGTATTGTTATATTATTAGGTACTTGGTGGTAAGGTTACAACATAGACCTGTTTTATCAAGTTTTTATTCATTTACTTACATTGTTAATTTTTGGAGAGTAATTAATTTCTTCCTTCAGATGTAGGCCCTGTGGTTCTCCTACCATCATAGCTCCCGTGATACATCTTCTTTGTCCCTTTGGCTTTTCCTCCCCTGTTTTTATCTCTCCCCCTCCCTCTCCCTTGTTTTCACCTGTCTTCCTCACCCTTTCCTGCTGTATGCCTCAGATCTATGTTCAACTTGAAAGTTTTGTCTTTTTCCTCACCCTTTCAACATAGACATTTTTGAAGGGACACAATGCATCCCGTAACACCCTGGATGAAGTACTAATTACCGCCTAACAATATGATGACAGACTTTGCTTGGGTCAGGAATCTGGGCATAGTCTAGGTGGTTCTTCTTTAAGATCGCAGTCAAGGTTTCACTCAGGGATTTGGTCTAATCTAAATGTTCTACTAGAGAAGGATCTGCTCCTAGGAACGTATAGTGGTTGACAGAATTCAGTTCATTGTGATTTATTAGAGCAGCCTCAATTTCTTGCTGACTGTATTCAGAGGCCACTTCCTGTACCCTGCCACATGAGTCTCTCTCATTCTATCAAGTTGTGTTGTCAAAATCTAGGATATCATCATGACTCTTGTATACCATATAACTCATACTACAGAACTTACTTTTCTATATTTGCTCTAGATTTTCCACTTGAAATGTCACTAACTTTCCTTTCTAAATTACCTACATACTTCAAAGTGTATTTCAGATTTCACTAGATGAACATTCCTAACTGGATCTATATATTCATTTATTCTTTCATTCAACAAATAATTATTTGAGAATATGGGAAGATAATAGAAATGGAATTTATGGAAATGAAGAAATAAGGTATGGATCCTGTTCTTCTAGTTTTTACATTCTAAAAGATGAAATAGGCATAAACATGTAAAGAGTCAAACAATTTATAACTGCACACAGAGATATATACAATACAGGAAAATAACAGGTACTCTTGAAAAAGAGTAGGAACCTAATTTTGTTTGGGATAGTCATAAAAGACTCTGGGGAAATGTCCCTGAAACTTCAAAGATGATGGAAAAATGAGATGATGATTCCAAGTAGAAAGTTTCTAAGTCCCTGAATTGGGATGAAGCTTGGCATACAGGGAAATGAAGGGAGGCAGATACAGATTCAATAATAAGCAACAGTAAAGTGTGGAGAGGTGGGCATGGTTCAGAGGTTTATAGACCTTGAGGACCACTTGATAATTTTTGTTTTTTTGCTAAGAAATTGAGCAACCAGTGAGAACTTTAAGCAGGAAAGTACAACACTAACAGATTGATGGTTTCAAAATCCCACTCATGCTGTTTTGTATGAATAGATTGAATATGTATAAACAAATAATATAAACTTTTAGTGGCTATCCAGAAATTCATTGATGGAAGCAGATTCAGTACAGAATTCAGTAAATTGTGGCCTGTGATCCAAACCTACCAGTGTTTGCTTAACTATGACACAATGTTTTTTCACATTTTAAGATGTTTAACAAAAAGAGTGTGAGACTGTATGGAATCCATGAAATCTAAATATTTACTATACAGACTTGTACAAAATAGTTTTCTGACCCCTGATCTAAAGAAGTAGAACAGTAGAGGAAGGGAATGGAGTTAATGTCTGTCTGGGTGGAAGAATTTGGTAGTAAATTTGATATGAATTTGAGAAGGGGGATTTTAAAGAAATGTTTAAGAAAAGGTTTAAGTTCTGACTTAAACAACTGAATTGATAAAAATGTCACTATGCAAAATTTAAAAGACTAAGAGTGGTTTGTAGAGAGGGAAAGAGTTCCATTTAGGATACTGTGGTATAACATGCCCCTTTTCTGTTTGTTCAGTAGTTTTTTGCCATCATCTCTCTATATTTTTTCTGATCCCTTGCTCGGTTCCCCTATCTTCACCTATAAGTGAAACCACCTGATAGTTTGGGAAAGTTTTCTGCTTCATAAATTTTGCTTTTCCAAAGAAAGAAACCAAGCCATATACTTCTTAGTTTTCTTGCAACTTGAACACATAAATTCATGCAAAATGTTGATTGATTCTCAAGGACTGACTTTGCTAATGAGGGTAGTGGCTTTGGACTGCAGCCATTAGGAGTGGGAGACTGTTGCTGCAAGATCGTCTTCGTGGTTTAGGACATCAGTACTGGTATCCAGTTGTGGAAAACAGACGTTTACTGCAGTTCACACTTCACATGGTAAAGTGTTTGATAAAAGCGGGAGGGTTTTTTTGTGTTGTTTTTTTTTTTTTTTAACTAGACCAGTCCTGTTTCATAGTTCTGATTATTTTTTTCCAGAAATTTAACATTGAACCTGTTTCTAAATCCCCCAGCAATTCTATGAGGTTCTCCATCCCTTTTAAAATTCTGTTTTGTTTTTTTTTTAATTTTAACCAGTTAGTTTCTGTTGCTTACAACTTAAAAACCATGACTGATAAAGACATTTAATTTGATATGCCTATGGGACAGTAAAGTGAAGACATTAAATGGAGAGTTAGCTATACAAGTTTGAAGCTCAAAGGAGAAATCTTGGCTAGAAAGAGAATTTTGGGAATTGTTGAGCTATGAACGTTATTTAAAACTATAGGAATGGGTATTCTTTTTCAGGAATTGAGTATAAAGTGAGGGCTTAAGATTGAAAAATTAAATGAGGAGAAATTAGGCTGAGAAACTTAATTTTTCATATTTCGTATTTTTCATATATGATAAAATAGTATTTTATGCCTACATAATGAATACATTATGCCTCCTATTTAGCTTTGTTTACCTGTATGAAAATAATTTACCTGGCTTTACTTCCTTGAAGGAAATGTCTACAGTTTTCTATCAAGTCTCCTCCAATATATTGAATAGCGCCTCAATTTATTTTTCCACTTGAAATTAATCTTTCAATCTTAACTGATCCCCTCCCCTGTCAAATTTTTAAAAATTGTTTATCAGAAAACTAATTAGGAAACAATTGCTTTCTATGTTCTGTGAGTTGTTTGGTCTATTAGCAAGAAACTATATTAAAAAAAATCATTGTTTTGTTGTTCCTTTTGGGCATTTGCCAGACCACAGGATGAACAATTATTGGATGTTTGTTTTTTTTTTTCCAGACTGTACTATGGAAGGCTAAGTTGAGAAATCTTTGACTCTTAACCTTCTTAACATCTTCTATCATATACATATAATGGTCTAATGTTTCTTTGAGAAAGATGCCAGAAACTGGACATTGTTACTAGGTATGAAATATCTTTTAAAAACTCAGTCAGATAACTCAGTCATATTTACCTCTATTTTAAACTGGCACACTAAGTCTAATATCATTCCTATGATATTATACCACAGTTTTATACCACATTTCATGCCAGATAGTAGGTTAGTGTACTTAGATATAATAGCAGGAATTTTGAATTCTTTTACCTTCTACCCTTAGTATTTGCTATACCTTATGCATGCATCAGAAAGCCATTTTAAATATTAACTATTTAAAATCAATCACAAAATTCTGTGAGATTCTCTATCCTTTTTAAAATTCAGTTTTGATTTTTAAAATTTTTTTCAGCCACAATCAGCTTTTGTTGTCTTAAGAATGCAAAGATAACTAGAATAGAAATACAAAGAATATAAAGATAACAAAGAATACAAAGATAACTAGGTCGACCAAAACCAGTCAATATAAATACTGCTAGGAAGTACTTAACTTCTGTGACTTAAACTGTTACCACTGCCTCTATAAAGTTATATCTTTTATTTATAACATGCATTTTTAAAAGTTTCAGTTTTATCAAAGTGTAGCCTTTGCTTTATGTGAATTTCTATACAGAGAAAAACATTCCTGAATTCCTAAAAACTCCATCACTTTGTTCTATAGACTGCTGTGAAAGAGGGCGCTCACTTCTAGCCACCAAAAGTTCTGTTGTTATTGTCAAGGCCTAAACTTAGTTTTCTGTAAATTTGGTCCTTTAGTGGGTCTTCTCCAATCAAATTGAGGAGTCTGAGTAATTTTCTGTTAAATTCTTTTGTCTGCCTATGTTACATGTTGTCAGAGGACTTATATACAGTGTCTCTGTGATACTGGCAAAACCTGTAAAAGTTAGACCAGGTCAGTACTCTTATCCCAATCAAAAGTCCCAGCGCGAGTTGACTAGAAACGTGTTTTGCTGGGAGTAGAATATCTTCAGATTTTCATTCCCATCTTTTGATGAATATGGAAAGAAAAAATAAAGTAAAAGAAAACAAATACAGCAAGGGATTATTAGTACTAATGATGTTTAACTCTGATACAAAGCCAGTGATACAAAGCTGGTGAATTCCTTTCAAATTTAAAATCTCTGGAGATGAAATTTTATTCTTTGTTAATACATATTTACAAGAGATTTTGTCAAATGAAAACTGAAATTATACTTGGGTCAAGAGTATAGGGAAAATAAAACACAATGCAATATTTTGAGATGCACAGGGAATTGTCAAATATATTTATAGAAGGGTAGCCTCTGCTATTGGGGGGATATAACTATGCAAATAGTATTCTTTAATTATAGAATTATATAGAGTAAAATACACATCTGACTAGTGTTTTGTCTGCTTAAAATCATTAGATGCTTTATATTCTTTAATACACTTAAAGATATTACAAAGTATCTGTTTTGTGGTGGTCTTATGCTCATTTTTTAATTTTACTGAAGTACATTTGGTTTCCATAGCTGTTTGTAATTTTTTAGAGGCTCTCCCCTTTCTCAGGGTACTGTCACCTTAGGGCATCCACCATCAAAGCAGGCATAGTACACTGTGCTTTGTGCTTTCCCTACTTGTTTTTCTCACCCCCTCAGTACACACATTTTGGATGCCTCAGTTATGATCAGCTTTCCAGTACTTGTTTTTAAGTCTGGCTTTGTCTAACACTTTGTTTGGTTTCTCTATATTTCACATACGAGTTTCACCATCCGGTATTTTTCTTCCTGGCTTATCTGAGGCTGATTCTAGTAAGGATGTGTAGATTAAGGAAGAGGTTGGTTTATTCTATGTGATATGGCATTTCCTCTCTTGAGAATCACTTATCGCGGGATAGTATTCAAACTTAACACAGCTCACCTGATTGATGTCAGCAGGTCCTTGCCGTTACGTAAGCCTGATGTTCTATAATTTCCATCAAGGTCTTTGTGCTTGGGCCATACCATGCTATTTATTCTTTCTTGAATGTACAGCTCAAATGAATTTCAGCAACTTGAATTACACGAAGACTCAATTTTTACTGCTTATGTGAGGTCTTGACAAACCTCTCTGAGAACCCTGAAAATTAAATCTTTTCTTAGGTCTCTAAAATCTTCATAGTGCCTAAAATCAGACATACATGTAAACATCCATGGAGCGATGAGTGAACAGATTTGACTGTATTCAGAATGATAGTTAATCTCTGTAGGGAAGAATACAGGGAACTCACTTGCTTTTGTCCCTGTTCTACCTCTTATTGCTAGAATAAGGTATTCCTACTTGATGGCAGATCATGAAAGTTACGTGTGTGTTAACAGTAAATTCTTACTTTATAAATCTTGCCTACTTGGCATAGTAGATTGCCAAGGTTGAGCTAGTCTTATGAGAAGGGGTGGAGTAAAATGCATATTACTGTTTTTTTTCTGGGGGAATAAATGTTCCCCAACCTCTATACACAATTTAGAATACAATGATTCATTGCTTGGAAATTTCACTGATGTGTTGGAACTCCCATTCCACCCCAAAGAATAGGATGAAACTTTAGTTATTACTATCTATTCAGTAGCTACTCAAGTGAATCAATTACTATGTTTACGTCAGTCTTGTCTTCCAAGTTCAAAACACAATTAACTTCTGATCATTTGGGGAGAGCAGAAAAATAAATAAATAAATTTGTTCCCTATGTAATTATTCCACCCAAAGAGTCAAACTACTCTCTACCTTTTATACATAGGTCAACTAAAATAATTATTAGTAATCATGCTTGATATTAAATATTTTAATGCGTTTCCCTTAGGAAATCAAATTGCTTTATACACATTATCTCAATCCCTCTTCAAATTTTGTGAAATTGAAAGAAGTGGGCTCCTTTTATGCTTATATTAAAGTCTTATTTCTGCTCTCAGATGTAGCAACTTAAGCCCAAGAAGGTTTTAAGCAGCTTGTCCAAGGTCATACACTATGTCAACTGTTGATTTAGTTCTTTTCATTCTTAACTCCTGTGTTTTCTTCTCTAAACCATACTGCCTTCAGAAATGGTCCCTTCAGGCTTCATTTAATAGTATATTGACCCATAACAGGACTGAATTTTATTAAGTAACACAAGGTTAAGCCCTTTACAATAGAGGCCCTGAGTCAACAGGGAGTGTACTGAGTCTGTTTTGTCCAAGGTCTTCTCCATATGAATGAACTGTCAGAATAATTTCATAATTCATTGTTCTTTCAGTTTTACAAACAGCATCCGTCTATTTGCTGGCTAATGGTGAACACATGAATTTCACTAAGCCACACCAATGAAAGAAACAAGATTCTACTGTCAGCAGAATATTTTGCCCTATCTGCATTAAGATATTACCCTAACACTCTGTGGCTTTGATGCTAAGTATGTAAATGAAAGGGAACAAAATATAAGCATTGCTAAATCAGTAGCAAACATTATTTAAATATTACATTGAACAGCTGTAATACTAGTGTAATTTTTCAGCCCTGAGGCTGCAGCCATTAGGCCTAAAGAATGACAGTTCTGAGCCAAAACAGTATTTTGAAAGGCATTTCACTGTCAGTTTGTTTCAAAAAGTATTTCTTACTCTGATGAAATTTAATACAAATTGATGAAAGAATTAAATTCTCATCTGTAATGGAGAAGCCAAGGACAAGCATACTGAAGGGATATTTTTGTTTTCTTCTTGACTAAAAATAAAATTTATTGGTTAGCTGTGTGCAATTTAAAAATAAAGAAGTTTCCAGGACATTTTAGTGATAATAAGACAACTTTGCTTGAATGTGGCTTCAGCCAAAGGTTAGGTAAAATATAATAGGGATGAGCTTCTCAACATGGAATATGTTTCTCAGCATTGTAACACTATAGGAAAGCTTCCTGAAAACTCTCATTTCTGCTCCAAGCAATCTTTGACTCCTTGGGTAATTAATTCTTTTCACTGAAATACGCTGTTCAAGCCCTGCTATATATTTTTGCCTACATCTAGAACTCCTGGAGAGTAACAGAGAATGAGGCACAGTCCCAATGGTGAGAACCACTCTTCAAAGATAAATATCTCCTCTGTTTTATGTTTTGTTTAAATTGGAAAAGAACAGTCCAACAAAGCCTGCACAGTGTCAGTGTTTAAGATCGAGTTGTTATGCTATTTACAACAACAAAAAAAAAGATGGAGGGAAAAAAAAAAAAACAATGCACAGCAGAAACCATGAACCTTATTACGTGATTCCCTTTTATTTTACCAACTAATGTAAAATCTTTTTAAAGCCTGTATTTTTAGAATTTGGAAGTTCAATACAAATTATAAGTAGATAGTAATGAACTTCCAAAATATAAATCCTTAATGGAAATATCATCTGACTCTAAAATCTTTCAACATAGGTATTTAAATTTAACACAATCTATTTTTCAAGAATCCAGAGATTATAGGAAAATAATGTGGAAATACAAATTTATGACATGTTAAACATTTATCAGTAGACCATTTTCATTTATATAGTCTCTTTATTTCTTTATACATTTTTTTTTTGGATTTTTTAGGGTTTATTTATTTTTTTTACTCAAGTATTCCATGATGATATAAATTTTCAGAAATTTTTTATGAACAAGTTATCAGAAGCCTTTGAAGCTCAGGGTCAAAGAGTCTTCTTTATTAAGACCAGAGGAAACCATTCCACCCAAGAAGGGTCAATATCAAGCATTTTAGAAGATACACAGTTCTGGCATGATGGTAACACTATACCAAAGTTCAATTTTTTTAAATAATGTGAATTTTCAAATGAGAAAATTTTAAATCTATTTCTCATAGTTATTTATTTATTTATTTATTTATTTTTATAATATATATTTTTATTGTTATTTATGTCTTTTACATTTTGCATTCCCCTTGGGTAGCCCACCACCAATTCACCCGTGATCCATCTCCATGGTCCCTTGTGTTCTTTTCTATTCCATTTTGTGCCCTTTCCATTCCCTCCCTCCGGCTCCTTCCTCCCCCCCTTCCCCCCCACTGATTGTCTCTCTCCCACCCAGCCTCCCTATAGTCCTGTTATAAGTGAAACCATTCGATATTTTTCTCTTTCTTTCTGGCTTATTTCACTGAGTATGATCCCCTCTAATTCCATCCACGTCGCTGCAAATTGCATGTGTTTATCTTCTTTCCATGCTGAATAGTATTCCATTGTGTATATGTACCACATCTTCTGGATCCAATCATCTATTTTTGGACAT
>PVIJ01007671.1:0-80569 GCA_004024925.1 Scalopus aquaticus
TCGTGCGCGCGTGATCACTAAGACCATTGGTCGGGCCCAGTTTGACCTTTACCCTGATTGGAGCAGCCCATTTCCTCTAGTAGATGATTGGTTGGGAAATTGTATATAAGGAGAGCAATAAAGTGGGAGAGGGGCCATTTTGAAGATCACCTCTGAGTCGCGTCTTTTTCCTGCTGGACGGGGAACCGCGCGCGACACACAATAGTTTTCTCTAAGTTCATTTAAAAAGAGAGTGACATCAGCAAAATGGCAGAGTAGGAAGCACCAAATTCCTGTTTCCTCACAAAAACATTTAAGACAATTCCAGAAGTTGTTTGACCCAATTTTGTAGGAGCTCTGGAAAACATTCAGAGGTTTACAGCAACCAAGCAACTGTCTAATCAAGAAAAAATCATTTGTCAAAACTGTAGGACACTTTCTTGGTATTTTCACTTGCCCTTTACCACATCCCCTCCCCAGCGTACTGATGGTCTTTATCTTGAGCATAGAGGAAATGAATTTCTCAGTCCCCCTCTGCAAACCGGGGGACTGACCAGACCTTTTTTACAAATGATTGTATATTTTTGTTCTGGACCTGGTGGTCCAGAGAATCACGTGTCTCTGTCCTGCCTAACTCTGAACACAGGCAGGAAAGGTGGCAGATACTGCTCATGAAAACTTCCAAGAAGGTTACAAACCAACTAATGTCTTTACACTAATGTCTAGGGCAAGAGATTCCTGGTGCTGACATAAACTAAAACCAACTAAAGACTACAGAAGAAGTTGGGGGGATATTCTTCAGGACATTCAAAAGCAGCCACTTATATGAAGGAGTTTAGAAAGCTACATGCACACCCAGGCAAGGTGCATGCTCAGGAAAGTCCTGAGAAGAACTTCAGGCTTCACCGCAGGCTGATTCCAGGGCTCAGAACAAACCTAGCTAACCAAAAAAAGGACTGCCCCAGCACAGAACCTATCTACAGAGACTAGAAGATGGGGTGGTTCTTTTTCTTTTTTTTCATCTGTTTCAGTTATTAGCATTCAGTGAACTCTCATCCAAAACATTAGCTGAAAATGAGATAAAAGAGACTTCAGCGGGCACCCACAACAAGGAATAGTCTTGTAAATATACATGAAAAAAAGTCTCAAAACAAGTAGATGACGACGGCTCCAACAATCAAACAGAAACCTAGATGGTATACCCTACTACACACCAATACTACACATGGGACCACCAGAACAAATGGAGTTGATATGTTCAACTGATTTTTGCCAAGGATGTCAAGATTATTCAATGAGGAACAGACAGTCTTTTCAATAACTGTCAGTGGTGAAACTGGATAGCCACATACAAAGAATAAAGCTGAACCCATTTCTTACACCACATGCAAAAGTAACTCCAAAAAAATGGATCACAGACCTAAAACTATAAAACTTTGAGAAGAAAATATAAGAAATACACTTCATGATGTTGCATTTGGCAATGATTTCCTGAATGTGACATCATGAATACAAGCAACAAAAAGATACACTAGATTTCATCAAAGTAAAAAATTTTGTGCCTAAAAGGATATTATCAAGAGTGTAAAGACAACCCAAAGGATAGGAGAAAATATTTGCAAAGCATGTATCTGATAAGAGATTAATTCCAGGATATAAAAAGAACTACTATAACTGAAAAACAAACAAAAAAAAAACCTGATTAAAAATGGGCAAAATACTTGTGTAGCTATTTCTCCAAAGAAAATATACAGATGGCCAATGAGCACATGAAAAGACACCCAACATTAACATCATTAAAGGAACACAAATCGAAACTACGAGACACTACTCCATAACCATAAGGATGGCCATAATCAAAAAACAAAACAAAACAAATGCAATCCAGAAAATAACAAGTGTTGACAACCGTGTAGAGAAATTGGAACCCGGTGCATTGCTGATGGGAATGTAAAATGATGTAACTGTTCTGTAAAACAGTACAGTAGTTTCTTAACAAGTTAAACCCAGAGTTACTACTATATCAACCAGTAATTCCACACTGAGGTATATACCTAAAGAACTGAAAGCAGGATTCAAACAGACACTTGCACCCCAATGTTCACAGCAGCATGTTCACATTAGCCAAAATGTAGAAACAAACCAATGTCCTTCTATGGAGAAACAAAATGTGGCATATACATAAAATGGACTACCATTCAGTGTTAAAAAAGAAATGAAATTCTGATATATTGTAGAAGATGGGTGGAACTTAAATATTATGCTAAGCGAAATAAGGAAGACACAGACTAGCAAATATTACATGATTCCACTTACATTAGGTACCTAGAATAGGCAAATTTAGAGACAAAGTAAAACAGAGTTACCAGGGACTGAGAGGAATGGGACAGCAGGAAGTTATTGTTTAATGGACACTGAATTTCTGTTGGTTATGAGGAAAGGTACTGGAAAAAGTGAGAGGTGATGGCTGCACATCACCGTGAGATACTTAATGCCACTGCATCATACACTTAAAAATGGTTGAAATGGTAAAATTTACCTTATGTAAAAAAATGTTAAGTTTTTTGTTTGTTTTGTTCCCCAAGAAACACGTAAGAAACATACCAGATTGACTATGACTTGTTTTCCATAAATAATTACTTGTGAATCAAAATGCCTCTGGAAACCATCCATCTATAAAGGAAAAAAAGACACACTTTACCAGATTACATTATAAGGCTATTATAATATTTTTAAAACGTATCTCCTTATATGTCCGATCTTTATACTCAAAAGAATGATCTTAGCAAGAGGACCATGTCTTCCAGATAACCATGTAGTAAAGAATAACTATAAGCCATTCCACTGTGAGCTGCACTACTATTATTTAATTTTGAGCACAATCTCAAGTGGAATAAACAGTCTACTAAATAAACAGCTATAAAACTGCAAATTTTACCAAGATCTTTAAAATCTAAATGTGCTATGCCATTTAATGACTCTGCTCTTCCACATTTCTAACATGCCAATCTAGACAGCCTACCGGCTTACAGATTCACTCTGAGCCACAACCAAGGACATAGGCCTCAAAAATGTTGAATTCTGACTTATAGGGAATAAAGACATGCACACTATAATGCCACTAAGCTTCCATTTTTAGCCAACAACAACAACAACAAAAAAAAACATGAAGGATACCCACATGATTTGCTACTTTGTTGATCTGTGGCCTTGGTTTGTACTTGAGGTTTGGTCTTTGAGACCAGAAAACTGGTATTGATCCTCGAGTCTAAAGGAAAGAAAGAAATGTGCAACACACATTCAGACTTGTTTTTCTCAGTTTAGTGACTGTTAACACATACACGCACACATCAAGGAATACAAAGGAAAAAAATATGATCTACCAACTACGAAAGAAGTCTATTGTGAGGACACATTTGGAAAGGACTTTTCTCCTGATTTTATATACATGGCACTTGTGTGCTAGACTGTGTTTTACCTAAATTCTAAAATAAATCACTTTATCTACAAGTAAAAATCAAGTTTTGTGTTATATGTTCTAAAGTGATAAAATTAGAAAACTATTTTGTCCAGTCTCAAATGAATATGCTTATGAACTTGTAAATATGATTAGTCATTAATGCTCTGCAGCAACAAGTGATCCCCAACCCCATAAAGAGGCAACAAAAGAGGGGTGTCATCTCACAGAGAGTGCAAGGCAGGAAGTCAGTCACAAGCCAGCTGCTTGTCCTATCATCACTGCCCTCAAAAAGTCTAACGGGTTAAGAGCTAGATAGGAGGAAAAGGGCACAGGATGGAATAGAGAAGAGCACAGGGGACCATGGAGATGGATCGCGGGTGAGTTGGTGGTGGGCTACCCAAGGGGAATACAAAATGTAAAAGACATAAATAACAATAAAAATATATGTTAAAAAAAAAGAAAAAAAAAGAGCTAGATAGGCGCTCCATTTCCATAATCCTTGTGCCTCCTACCCTATCCTCCCTTTTAGGGATTTAATTCAAAGGTAGGGAAGGCTAGCAGGTAAGAGCCAGGTTAATGGAATTTCCTTGTTTTGAGTGAAATTTTTCCACAGTGTAGACAAGAAATTACTTTTTAAAGGATGGGGAGGGAGGGAAATTTCAACAGTATGACAGAAAATTATGATCTAAGCAGAAAAGGACAACTGGCCAGGTGTCTAGCCAACATACGAACTTGCCTGTACAAAAGAAGTTCTGCTCCCATTGTAGTGCACAATTTGTTCTGTTTCCACAAAGTTAGCTGCATGGCCTTCAGAATCAATTCCTGAGTTGAAAAAAAAAAAAAAAGTTAACTCTACTTCTTACAAAGAAATACATCAGAAATTCACTAATTCAGTGCATTAATGAAAACTAACTTGGTGAAAAGTCAGTTCAAATTAGTGGAACAGTACCTATAAAAATAAGTATCAAACAAGTATATTACAAAATGAGAAAGCTACTAAAAGTTCATTCATTTAAACAGGCTTAGAAGTATTAATAATCTATTAAGAAGCAGATGAAACTGGGTGCTATTTAATAAATTAATTGTTTATAACACACACAATTCCTCTAAAACATGCTGTTTCTCAAACTTGAGACATATTTTATAAAAGCGTTTCCCAAATTTGAGACATAAAGAAAAATTCTCAAGGACCATAGGTTCATAGATTCCAGGTTTGAAATACTACTTGGGATTTAATTGCAAATATGAACCATTATGTTAGCATTAGTTATTACAGCGCATGTTAGTTTGAAAAGCACAGCCCTGAAGTGTTTACAGAGCCTTATTGCTACTTAGTCCTTTCAAATACTTGAAGCATTCCTTTGTAATCTTGTTTACATGATCTGTTTTTACTTGAAAATAAAAGTTTGCTAAGCAAGGCAACTTTCAAGCTAGTCTCTAATCCCGATTACCAAGTTATCAGAAAGAAATCAATGGATTTTTAACTGTTCCAAATACCTCTTCATGTCGTTTCTGATATATTTCTCAAATCTGACATTTTAAGATCTGATACAGTGTTTTTGTTAATATAGAAACAGAAAGGGACATTTCTTGCTGACTTGGACTCAAATTGAGTTAAGTATCTTTTATAGAAATATCCTTTCTTCACCTTCTAAAATTTACTTTTCAAGAGGCATGGACTATGCTTGTTTTTTCCATAATTCCCACTGAAGATTAGACATAGTTATTTTTAAAAAACTGAGAGTGAGAATGAGATTTTGCACGTGTATGTGGAGAGAGAAGACTTCCGAAAAGATTTCCAAGTCATATTAATCCAAAAAAATGTAAAAACCAAGGTGCAGGAAAATATGTACAGTATAGAACCACTGTCTAAAAATAAAGGACCTACCTGGGAGAACCAACAACTGATTAACTGGTAGAGGGGTGACAGGCAGCAGATGGGGCCAGACAAAAGAAATTTTTTAATTGCATCTCTTTTTTACTTTTTGATACCTAAACTATGTGAGTGCAATACCTACCCACAAAATTTAAGAAAATTTAGTTATAAGGGAGCTAACGCTGGTCATGCGTTCTTGGCAGATCACATGCAATGTTTTTCTTCCTCTACTATATCATCTGTAATGTGGAAGATTAGCTGCATAACCATTACAACTTCCTGGCCCAAAACATCTAGGATTTATCAAATGGCCCACAACACTGCTTCTGATTATTAAAACAAAAAAAAAATTAGACTTTTCATAATGACAGTAACTTTTAATACAGATTTCATAGTTTGGTTTGAGCAAATTGGCATGCTGATAGTATAGGGTCGAAAGTGCTAAAAATATAAACTATGAAGACATAAAGTCAAATTCTAGCTTTACGAATTCTAAGAAATCAACAGCAACAAAAGAAAATACTTTCTGATATGAGTTTACATTATACTGAAAATTATACTGAGTTTAGCTGTACTTTCAGAAATCTAGCAAATCAGTTCTTTTAAAGCAGTAAGCAGCAGACTGGGGCATCTTGTTGACATCTGCAGTGTAACTACAGTTGCTGGAGTAAAGGACAGAAGACATGCCTGATAACTAAAATAACCAGGAAATACTTAACAAGGCTATCAAATGATAATGAAAACAAAATGCAGAAGTTTAAAATCATGCCATGGTAAGACAAATGTTAGTGATATAATCCAGTACACCAATCAGGCTAATAAAATTAATCTCACCTCTTACATAATAGCGTACACCAGCTCTGAAACAACTCCTCCTTGAGATGAGAATCCAATCAAAGTATTTTCCATTAATAGAACATGAGTGCATAGTAATAACTTAAGTACATTAAGAAAAATATACAGAAATCGTATGTATTAGGTCTGTATTAAATTTGAAATATCTATTTACTTTAGAATGAATGACTCCATCTTTAGAAGGAAAAAAAGAGAATAAGCAAATCTTTTTTGGCTCTTCATGAACATTCACAACCTTTAGTACTGTATTATTCAACTGTGAAATTTTGTTAAGTCAGTAACCCTAATGATATATAGACATTATGCTTAAGTGGTTCACCATGGTGTTTCTACTTACCTAATATGATTACTATTTAATCATATTATTTTCCTTTATATCTTCAACCACTTGCTAAAAGTAAATAATTACTAATCATATCACCAAAACACCTATTTCAAATAAAAAAACATAACAATTTAAAATAGATCAACCTCAACTAAGAAATGGAAAAAAAGGGAAAAAGTATAGGCTACTACAATTAAAAAAAATTGCATAATTACAGAATTAGTCTTAACAGTTGATAAGCATATGACGATTTATAGATTAAACTATCAATTAAAAATTATCTAGCAACAGACATTTTAACTTCACTTTTTCCTTCAAACAGAATACAGTGTTATAAATATAACACTATATATATAACACTATAGTGTTATAAATATAAATTTATATAAATAGTGTTACCTACAAAAGCTTTTTTTAATATATAACCATTTCCCTAAACACTGGTTAATAGTATATGTTATATATTAACTCACTACCATTCACTGCCAGAATAAAGGGTTAACAAAGTCTTTGGAGTTGGCAAACCTTTTACATTAAAATAAGGTTTTTATTATGAAATACAGTATCAGAAAAGAATATATATAATACATATAAATATTTACAAAATGCCCATGTGTGGGGGATTCTTTCTGAATGGGTACAGAATTTCTGAATGGGGTGACAGAAACATTTTGATTAGTTTATACAACATTGTGACTGTAATTACGTTGTAACTAAGTTGTACACTTAATGGTTAAAATGGCAAATTTTGTTACATATTTTCTAATAAATATTAAGCACACACAAATCTCTCCTTTGAAGTACCCAGAGTACTCACTCTCTCAGCGTTCCCTAACTGTCCTCCAGGAAGTAACTGCTATTCACTCAGTTCATCACTCCCCTGCTTGTCTTTCTAGTTTCTAAACAATAAATCATTTAGTCTGAATAGCTTTTGACCTTTTTTTACATAGAAGTAATTATAATGTATACAAATTCTTAAGATTCATCTTTATACTGCATGAAGCAGGTAATTCCTCTTCAATGTTGAGTACAATCTATAAGGGCCAGAGCACAAGACAATGCATTCTTTTGTTGATGTAATTTGTGAGGTTTAGAGTTCATTCTGACAGTGATGCTTGACTAGTTTTAAGGTAAAACGCAAAAATGTTTCTAAAGTCAAGTAGAAAAATTGTTCCATAATCTCAAAAACTATTCTGTAATCTCCTTTGTTAGCTGTTCATTCACAATCTCATTTTGAGGGAAAAAATGGTCCAAATACCTTAAAGCACTACCTAAACACATTTCTTCTTTTTTTATTCTTATTTAGAAGAACTGGGGTGTAGGCCAGAGGTGGGAGGGGGTGAGAGGATTCACCAGACACAGAGTAGGGAGCAGAACAGGCAGATCTACTGAAGTACACTGCTGAGGGGAGCAGTGGGTGAGACAGGAGAGGTCTGCTGCACCATGTGGGTCAGCTCCCTGGCCCGGGATCAAACTCAGGCCATAGTGGTGATGGGGTGAGAGTGCTCACACTTAACCCCTAAGCCACCAGAGAGGCCCAACACATTTGTTCTTATTTTAACCTTAAGAGAACCTGGAAAGGGAAGGGAGAGGGAATCAAAAAAAAAAAAAAAAGAAAATCAGGGGCCTCCCTGGTGGCGCAGTGGTTGAGCCCTGCGCTGTGGAGCTGTCAGCAGCAAGCGATGTGAGTTCGACGCCCAGCCAGGGAGAATCCCACATGGTGTGGCAGACCTCTCCTGCCTTGCCCACTGCTCTCCTCAGCAGTGTATTTCTGATCTGCCTGGTCTGCTCCCCACTCTTTCTCTGGTGAACCCTCTTGCTGCCCCATGCCTCTGGCCTGTACCCCAGCTTGTATGTATAAATAAATCTTCAAAAAAAAAAAAAGGAAAATCAATTGAATAAGTAAAAGCTTTTATTGAGATTTCAGATTTTTATTTTCCGTAACTGTGGAAAATGTCTCCTCTATTACTTTTCTGTTTTTCCTTAAGTATAACAAGTATAATAATTTAATGAAATCATGGTAACATAGCAGACAAATCACAGACTGTTCTGTTAATATGCTTCTTAAAGCACGTGATAGGCAGGTCACCCCAGTTCTTGCAGGGCATAGTTCGGATACTCTAGGCATGCACCAGCACATTGTGCTTATCCTTTAATAAGTGAGCTGGCTCACTCTGCTTCTCCATTTTTATTGTGATGTTTATGATAAAGATAGATTTTTTTAAATGAACTTTTGATTAATCATTACACATTCTGCGTTTGTACTGACTTATGCCCAAACCCACCAACCCCAGAACTCTTCGACAGAGAGAATAAAGTAAACTGATGAACTCATTCTTTAAAAAAAAAGTCATTTATAATCCATATCATAAGATTTTATATTAATAGGTTTGATTTTGTTATCAAAAGCAATTTCTACTAATTCCAAAATATTCTTCTCATGCAATACTTGAGACTGTTGCTAAATATGAGTTATAATATTTAAATAAAGCCTGTTAGAATACTAAAGAGGAATATAATTTAAGGATACAGCCATGTAACACTGGAAGTGCAAACCGATGGACCTGAAATGAAGAGATATGTTACATTCAGGTATAAGTAAACTTTAAAAATAAATAAAAAGCACTATATAAAAAATATTTACACTCAGGGAAGTAACATACAAATAATAACAAGGTTAGTAGTAAGCTTATGAGTGACTTTTAATTTTTTAAAGTCCTCTAATGTAACGCTCTTTTCAACTACAAATTTTAAGTATGTGTTACAATCATTTGGGTTTGAATAGTCACACGTTTGGGAACATTAATAAAACCCCATGAAGCTGCTCTTTGCTTACAAAAACTTCACTTCCTCAGGGAAAAAGATACACCCACACAAACTGTTTGCTACCAGAAGAAAAATAAAACCAAAGCAAATGATAGGAAATAAAGCAATTTATTTACTCTATTCGCTAGAGCAAATCTATAAGGCACACCCTAAATGTACTCCCTAGCTGGGCCTCTTTGTTTACACCTCGTTTATATAAGCTAAGGACAGAGAAAGGCAATGTGTGCACGTCTCTCCCAGGTGACTGAGGGGAAGCATGTTTCCACAGGAAAACAAATGCAGAGCTCTCCACTTTGGCCCCTCATGTCTCATTAGTCATCCGCCAGGACCCATTCTATCTCTTAGAAAAAGCAAGTAAAAAGTACTTAAGTTATTTTACTTTACTTAAGGATTCTGGAGGATGATCAGAGTAAAACCTGATCTTCAACCTAGAAATTTATGAGAGGGTAGACCTAATCCAAGTTCTTAAGTTATAGAGAGCTAATAAGAGCTATTTACCAAAATCCCTGGTAATTAGTCATTTTATAGTATGAATTCAATTAAAACTTGGACTATAACAATTTAGCAAATTTTATTTAGTGTATATTACCTCTGGCTGTGCAGAAAGTTCTCTGAGAAGATGACCATTCCATACAAAACGCTGATCTGCCTGAGAGAGAAGTTTTAAAATTAATAAAATACTTTCCGCCAAGTTGAGCTTCTACAGAAAGAAAACCACCTCAGTGTTTCCACCAGGCGGCTACAAACATCTCTCTTTGACATGATCCAAACAGAACTCAGAATTCCCCTTCCCTTCAAATCTGTGCTCTAAGTGTTCCTATCTCACTGCCTCAAGTTAATGGTGCTGGCTCTAAGAGAAGCCTGGGAGCCCCTCAAAGTTCTTATCAATCATCATGGCCTAAATCTCTTTTCAAATCCATCCTCTCTTCTATGTCTACTGCCACCACCACTGGCCAACACTTGACCACAGCCTAACTACTAGAACAGCTTCCTTGGCTTCAAATCTTGGCATTGACCTTCCCACCGATTCTTCTCCATGCTGTCAGCAGAGTTCTCTACCACGCCATATCTCCTATCTGCTAGAAACACTTCAACAGCTATTATCTAAAGCAAATCTTTGCAGCCTCGTCTAACCAGTGTGAGATCTGGAAGCCCCTATTTAACTGATCTCACCTCTGGCCACTCTGACTTGCAAGCTATGAACTACAGAAGAAACTCCCTCAACAACTCAGTAACCAGTTCTCTTTATAAACCAATTATTTCTATAAAATATACCAACGAGACACTTCCCCACACATGCTCTCCAAAGCTGAAAGTCACAGTGTGTAGCTTGCACACTTAGTCATATCTAGTTGAAGGGTAACTTCCTCAGATTTAGGTGTGTGCTCCCAATTGGTTTGTACCAGCTTGTCATTACTATTACCATTACGTATTTCAAATAACTATTTTATAAATCAATGAAATATGACTGTTTGAATAAAATTAAATGATGTGAAATTTCACTTTATAAAATACAAGTTATTAAAACAAAACTGCTGTTGAGTAAGGAAAAAGAGTAGCAAGTATAAAAGAATAGGGAAACAGTGTATCTAGAGAATTCAGCAAGCAGATTGCTCTGCAAGTATCAAAATCTTTAAAGAGCCTCAAACTGAAAAGCATTATCAATGTAATTTACACAGGAAAGACAATCAGAAATCAGGAAAATCAAAACCAAAGAAAAACCTATGGTCCTACATAAAAAAACTGACCACTGTAAAATTTTACATTTTAAGTTAAGGTAAAATGTTTACAGTATATATGGTTGGTTTTCTCATTTTTATGAATCACTTTAATTTTAGCTGACACTTTTAATTAGTTGACAAAAACCTCCCTTCCTATCCAATAAATTAAGACAGGTTCCTCTTCAATTTAGCCTAATAACATTGCCACTGCCTCTGACTGGAACCTCCCCGTCTCCTCTTATCACCTGACCAGAAAGGCCTATCAAGTCTCAACTCAAATGTTAGCATCCTTAGTAAAGATACCCATGACTTCCCACCACAGAGTGAGAAATCTACCTTCCTCCAAAACACCCCACAGCTCACTTTGGTAAATATCTCCATGATGGCAACTGCCCTTTGTTTTGTGACTGCTTGAATTTCTGCTTCACCAGAAGACTGCAGACTCCCACAAGGCAGTCTTTTCATTCTGTATCCCCAGTGGCTAGCAGGAATTCAAGAGAGGGACATTTGATAAACAAAAGGAGAACGTAGCAACTGCTTTTAAAGCAAGAGTCTTATAGTTAAAAGCCAAATTTCTTGATTGCTTAGTTTACATCTAAACTTATATCTAAGCCTGCATATAATTCTACTAGATGACACTGTAAAATCTTAAAAGACCCATACAACTGAAAATACCAACTTAGGCTGAACTCCATGAAATTATCATTTTTATAGTTCAAAAATGGTCAATTACTAGCAAATTCATAAGGTCCAACTTAAAAGGTCACTGAGAGCAACCTCTTAAATGCTCACCAAGAACAGCTAAAAGATTTGTTAAAAAGTCAAGCAGCCTTCTTGAAAAGCAGAGATTCTAAGCTGAGACCAAGTGAGGCCCAAGTTTTAAAGAAACATTATTCTTAAAAACAAAACATCCACCTTAAACAAAAAGGTAATTTTCAAGTTCTTAAATCAATTGTTACTTTTCTAGCTTCAGAAACTATAAATTAGCTCACTGCAGAAAAACATCACCTGTTAGGACAATAATTTTATAGGCATAACTATGTTACTAATGCTGATAACTGGTTACATAGCCAAACACTCAGAACTAGGAATTACTTTGGAAAGATGCACTTTAGACTGCTTTTCTAATCGCTTTACCAGTGATTTGCAATCCCGCCTGTATAACACACAGAGATTGTGGTCCTGAATTTGGAATTGTGATGTAGTATGAAACAAGATACATCTTTAAATTCACCCTAATTCCTAATTCAATAGCAGTTTTGTTTTAATGACTTGCCTTTATCAAGTCAAATTTCAACCAGGATTGAGAAAATTCAATATATATTTTTATGGGTGAAACAAAGAAATGCCCTTTAAAAATAAATCAACCAAAATAAATAAAAATGCCTGAAGATTAAGCTTACCCTTTCTAAGAGACTCATTTCTTGGAATTCTGGACTAGTGTTGGACAGTCGCTGTAAAGTATGAGTCAAATCATACGTTGTTGAAAAGTAAAACCCATCCATACTCAAGACGTGGTTTATCATCGCTAGGAAAGTTTTATTATCTTGTAACTGTAAATGATGGGGAGAAAGTAAAATCAGTGTCTCATACCTGAAAAGGAATCTGTCAGCATGAAAAAAGAATGAAAAATGAAAACCTACTAAGTCCAGTTACACACATCAGCACTGCCATAAGGACTGGGCAAGGGCTGGGAAGCCCATCATTTTCCCAGGACCCAGGACAGTTCCTGACATACATTAAAATGCTCAACAGTACTAACTGAAAAGGCAAAACTCCTTCCCTTTACCCTTCACAACTTACACTCAAAAGCTCAGAAGAGTTATATAACAAGACATCATCACCCAAGGTTATAACCTACTGTGTGCCAGATACTTAACGTAAATTTTCTTTCATCTTCACAATTGTCCTGCTATGTTGGTATAATTAACCTCGTCTGACAAATAAAAAACAATATTAAATTCATAAGGGGCCCAGGAACACAAAGAATAAATGACAAGCATAATGCCATCCTCATTCTTAAGATATTTTACTGGTTTGGGCTGAATGGGAGGTACAGTGGAATTTTTAAAAAAACCTCACAAAGATTAAAAAGTCCAGTAAGAGTTAAATTTATATTTATTTTGCTGGCTCTCCCAATGAATACCAAGTTCAAATTTGTTTTCATCCTGTTTAAAAAAATAGTTGGTAATGTTATTAACCTTCATGTTATAATTCTACATACTACAAAATTTTTAATTTGGGCTCAGACATTAAAAAAAAAAAAAGGTCCAAGCAAAGCATATGTAGTGAGCAATGCTAAAATTAGTTACATGGCCTGACAACAAGTACAGCAATCAAGAGAAATTGTTCAAGTATATAGTATCGGGAAATTAAATAAATACAATTATATTTACTCTCTTAAAATATCATGTCTCAGAGAGAACTTATATGTAAAAAAAAGAAATTTTAAGTTTAAAGTATAAAAAAAGCATATCCTACAGTTTTACTTAGCCATCAAGACACAAAGAATATCACTGATAAGTTAACATGTTTTAAAATATTAAGTTTTCTTTTAGAAACAAACATTTTATAATCTTGGAGAATTATTAAAAAAATATTTTTACAGCAAACACTGGAAATAAAATTACATTTATAAAACACTCAATAGGTATAAATCTCAACATAATATTGATGTTAAAAAAATTTCAAAAATCAGAACAAGGCAATGCCATACATCTAAGTTTTAAAAAACACTTCAAATAAAAATAGATATTATGTGAATATTAATAGCGGTAGCCCTCATTTCTTGTGGCATGGTGGAACTGTACAAATGACCAATTATCTATATACTCTTTAACTATTATTAATCAGTGGCAAAAATTATGATGGTTATATGACCTTTAAAAATTTTGTCAAAACATTAAAAGCTCCACTGTAAGTTTTGAGTGTACAGGGAAATGGAAAAAATAGTAAAATATTTATTTAATACAGTGTAATTTAAAATGTTAGAATCACTGAGAAAAAAATTGTATTCCTTATAAAAAAATTATCAAGAGTAGCTTTAACAGTGCTTGTCTTCTTCTTAATAACTTATGATACAGAATATCTTTTCCATACTTTGGCTAACTGCCACAGTTTTCTAAGTCTGGACCTCCTTCTAACACTTGATCCTTTGCACTTTCAAAGTCGTGAAATACCTCCAAGTGTTTCTTTAATGTGAGTTTGTTGCTGGCATCATTTTCACTGGGATATCTTCAACCTTTCCCTCACAAACACTTCATCATTAATGTCAATAAATTCCCCTTCACTAAGACCTCTGGCTGGGTACCTAGAAGTCTCCTGAAGGGTGACTGAGTTGCTATTCCCATGCTCAGTTGTTTCTTCTATATTCCATTTATTCAATTCTAATTTCATGTCTACAGCTGCCAGTTTTTATTTCTTTACACTCTGATCTTCAGTGGGCTATTTCTTTAGTTAATATACCATAGTGATTGAAATTTACACCATATTGTTAGGGGACTGGTATTAATTAAAACATGTTCACATAAAATCTTGCAAGAGGATTGTTTGAAAATACAGACACATACATGCAAATATATACACAACCTATATTGATATATGGTAAAAGTGAAGAAAACTTTTTCTCTGGGGAAAGAGGAAATGAAATGGATGAGTAGAATTTTAAAGATATTTATTATTTTATTTACAAAAAGAATATGAAATTAAGTCAGAGTGTTGAGTATATGGGTATTTTCTTTTTACCCTTTTCTTCCAAATAATATTCCATAATTTTAAGAACTGAGTCAACTTAAAAAAAAAAAAAAAAAAAAACCAAGAGCCAAAAAACATGAAGGACTTTAAAAAAAAATACATTTTATAGCTAGGTATAAATGTAATAAAGCCTTGGTCTATGGGTTGCTTAAATAATTAGACTAAAACGAAATTCGTCAAACATTTGTATTTCATCTCCCTTCCCTCCTAGTACTTCTTTAGGTTTGCAATTAGCAAATTCTTACAGTTCTTACCTGAATATCAGTCAAATGTAACATTGTCTTCTTATAAGAAAGGACATCAAAATCTGTTGCTTTCCAGATTACATGATTGAAAAATTCACCCACTTTTGTCTTTTTGGTAATGACTATTAGATAATTACCTGCATAAAGTAAGGCCAAACATATATAAAAATAAGTAAAGCAACTCAAAAGCCAAAAGTAGCAATCTTTACTGTTTCAATTCTAAAGGCTAGCAGAATGAGACTGTCTTATATTATGTAAAGACCTGCTTTTTTTTTCTCCTGAAGGCATGGAATACAATACTCTGGCCCATCAATGCATTAAGATTTTTATTTAAATACTCTTAGAATTTATGAAAAATATACACCACTAAGAATTTCAACTCTTGGGACTCCCCGGTGGCGCAGCAGTTAAGCGCTGTGCTGTGGAGCTGTCAGCAGCTGTGACGCGAGTTCAACGCCCGGCCAGGGAGAATCCCACATGGCGCGGCAGACCTCTCCTGCCTCGCCCGCTGCTCCCCTCAGCAGTGTATTTCTGATCTGCCTGTTCTGCTCCCCACTCTGTCTCTGGTGAACCCTCTTGCCGCCCCACGCCTCTGGTCTGTACCCCAGCTTGTATGTACAAATAAAATAAATCTTTAAAAAAAAAAAAAAGAATTTCAACTCTATTTGAAATAAAACCAAAAATAAAACTTTTTAAATAGAACTTCAGCCTAATGAATTTAGCTACTTGGTATTTGGGGTATTTTATACTTTTAGAAAATAATGACAAATATGAAAATAATGACAAATACCTAAAGTACACATTTATTGCCTAAAGCATTAAATAAGGTATGCCTTTTCATCTAACACTATAGAAGTGGTAATTTAATTACCTTCTTTGCCAGTCTCAGTTTATTTCTTCTTACCTGCCACCAGATGGATTGTGCCCAATATACCAAATATTGGTCTTGTGACAGCTGAAGGAGGAATATCTTTCTTGACTTTAAAATAAGAAAAAGAAAAAGCTCACCAACAGAAAGGTAAATTTACTTTGACTTTAACAGCTACTTTAACTAAACAACACAATTTGTTCTAAGAAAGCAATATTCCATCATTAGTATTAGACCTCCATTTAGGCATAATCTAAAATAAAGATGTCCATGTTACAGTAAGGTTGTCTAGAATACGCATCAAAACATGCTTTGACATGCTTCAGCAGCAGCAGCATCAAATAAGGTGTGGTTATTTCGAGCGTAAATTTAACCCAATTTATTCAACCTCTTGCCAGAAAACAAAGTCTCTATTCCTTTAAGAAAATTAGAAGGTGAATGGAAATGGAGGATGAGACAAGATATTAATCACAAGATGCAATTAATAGAATGCAAAAAAAAAAATAAAAATAACTTGCCTATCAAAGGCTAGGAATGTGGGAAATGGAGGCCATGATCCAAGGAAAGGAGGAAAGAAAAGCATCTTCCTCAGGTCTCAAAAGTAATTTATATAGGTACAGAGGCATCATCATTAACTTTGATTTTATTAAAACTACCCTTCCTAAGAAAAAATAAGAGTATTTATAGATCACAGGTCTCATTTCACAATTTTAAACCAGTCTGCTTCACAAAACATATTTTGGAGAACTTCTAGTTCAAGGAATAATCCACAAATAAAGCAGGGAGGTAGGCTCTCCCAGTACTGCATTCACAGGACCTCTGTCTTCTCCCAGAGTCACAATTCATAGGAGAGTAAAGGCGCTGTGAAGGTCTAAGGGAAAGAGAGCTGTTCCCTTATTTACTTCAAAGTTTCCCAAATTCATGCAGAAGTAAGTTTTATTTCAGTCACAGTTTAATACTCTGACACAGACTTTGAAACACTGCTGTGACCAAAGTCCCGTTTCTAAAGACAGTACTGTTATTCTGAATAAAGTGATTCTAAGATATAAAATTCACTTGTTTCTCTTAATAACTGGATTTACTGAGCAATGCTATGCCACAATTAACTAATATGAAAAGTGGAAATACCAGTGCAGTGAAAAGTTCAGAGAAAATCCTAAATAGGTAAGATCACTTGATAAACTTAAATGTACTATTGATAGAGCTGTAAATTATACTAACTGCAGTTCAACAGCAATAAAATTACAATAATTTTAAGAATATGTTATTTTTTCATGGAAGGAAAAAAAACCCTCTTTCCCTGGCAATGGTCTACATTCCCAGTGGAAAAAAAAAACAGAGAGAAAACCGTGAGCGAGCCTGCCCTCATGCTCGCTGGCATCAGGTCAAAGTATCTCCTCATGAGTCTGCTGCTCCCTGCGTGGGGTCATCTTTACAGGCAAACTACTCATTACTAGCTGTGCCCACTCAAATGAGTCCGCAATCCCTAACTACAATAAAATGCCACTGAACAGTCAAAAGTAATTGAAAATAATAGAGTTTTTATAATATACAAGGCTGTATCAATATAGTATAAAAAAGTGATCAAAATGTGGGCGAATACTAATTAATATTGGTTAAAATTAATCAGCAGCCACCAAGCAACAGATAGAGAAAATGCAAAATTATCATACTGAAACAGAGTTCTAATTCCATTTAAAGGAAAACTACACACGGTTCTTACCAGGATAACCAGATAACCAAATAAATGGGAATTTAGTCATATCTTTCCTACATTTTATAGGAAGACACTCAGATTCACACACTGACATACCTCTGAGTAATTTAATTATTACAAACTAGGTATAAAATCTTTCTCAGACATTGCTAAATATGATTATAAAATACCTGAGAGGGTAACCTCTGTGGACACACGGTCGATGATGAGTACGTCATCTGCTCCATCATCACAAGCTTCCACATAAAATTTTTCCGGTGTGATATGTCTAGGAACAAATTTAAAACCACAAATAAATGAAATAAAATGAACACTTCTACAAAACTATGTTAACAATTTCAGAAGTATTTTAATTTGGCATCATTTGCCCAGCTTCTGAAGTTGATCAAGCCAATGCCCTTATGAGTTTATGCAACTCTTTCAACTTGTGTACTTATTGCTGACAAGGTTTTAATTTTCTGTAAACCACCAATTTGACTTATACAAGACAGTTAGAATAAAATGGCACACAGGTAATGTAGCACAGTACTCGGAAGCACAGCCTATAGAACCAGAATACCTGTACCCAGTAAGTGACTTTGTGGCTAGTTACTTAATCTCTCTGTTCTTCAGTTCTCTTACCCATAAATTAAGAATAACACCAGATTCATAAGATAGCACCCATATGAAGATAAAATGAGCAATCTCTCATAAGCACTCAGAACATCTGACATACAATAAATATTAAGCCATAAATATTAGCTGAAAGTACCAAGAAACACATCTTTAACAAAACAGTTCCAGGAAATTGTTTTAAAATAAACTACTGTAACACTGGGTTTTGGTTTTTTTTTTGAATGCCACATAAGTGTTTCTGAAAAAAAAATTGGCATTCTACAAAATGAAAGAAAAAGGGGCTAAAATTAGGGCTAGGATAAACTTTTAAATTTATACAAGTTTGTAACCAAAGTATAACAAAAATAACAGTTGTTTCCTTTGGAGATAACATGATAGCACAAGCAAGTAATTTAGCATGGCTCCAGCTGCCTCAGGAAATATTAACTATCAACAGAATCAATAAAGTTAAAATGCAGACTGGCAAGTAGTAAAACAAAGCAGACTGAGGCTGCTGTTAAGGTGGGCACGGAAGAATGTACAACCATCCCTGGACAGACCAAGGCTGGGGAGAGAAACAGATTTTCCTTTTGTTTGTTTGCAGTCACTAATATTTATTGTGTTTAAACCACATTTGAAAAAATTTCTGTCTGTGCAGCAGTTACATAACGACAATTTATTATACTCCATCTATTCCATTCCCCTTGCCTGTGAAAGATCTTAATACAAACCCACACAACCATCACTGATATTTCTTATTTACTAATCATGTACAAGCTATTTGGTGTTATAGTAAGAAGTCCTCTAAAAGAAAACAATTGTATTAATTATTTTTTACTATAAGTTCTTCGAGGGATTAAAAAAAAATAAGTTCTTTGAGGGATAATCAACCTTTATTAACTAAATATAACATATCCTTTTACATAGCCTTTTTTTAAAAAAGATTTATTTATTTATGCATAGAAGAGCTGGGGTGTAGGCCAGAAGTGTGGGGGAGGGTGAGAGGATACACCAGAGAGAGTGGGGAGCAGAACAGGCAGATCAACTTAAATACACCACTAAAGGGAGCAGCAGGTGAGGCAGGAGAGGTCTGCTGTGCCAAATGGGAATCTCCCTGGCCGGGGATCAAACTCGTGCTCCAGTGGTGCGGATAGCTTCATAGTGCTGAGACTTAACCTGTTTTGCCACCAGGATAGCCTCATAGTGCTAACACTTAACCCACTGCACCGCCAGGAAGGCCCCACCTTTTACTAACTTCTTAAGGCTAGTTCTCTTGGTAAGGGGAGGGGATATGCTACAGGAATAAAAATCAATTTTAGGAACTCCCTGGTGGCGCAGCGGTTAAGCGTGCACTGTGGAGCTGTCGGCAGCGGCGACACAAGTGCTGGGGAGATTCCCACATGGCGCAGCAGACCTCTCCTGCCTCTCCTGCTGCTCACCTCAGCAGTGTGTTTCCATCCATCTGCCTGTTCTGCTCCCCACTCTGTCTCTGGTGACCCCTCTCGCCACCCCACGCCCCTGGCCTGTACCCAAGTCTGTATGCATAAATAAATAAATCTTTAAAAAAAAATCAATTTTAACAAATGATGCAAAATCTAACAAAAAGACAAATCTGCTTCAAATATGGCAGTCTTCAATGCAAGCTAAATAGCTCATTCCTTTTTATTGTTGAATAGTATTCCATTATGCAGTATATCACAACTCACTAATGGATATATCCATTTGCTTGTTGACAGGCATTTGGGTTGCTCCCATTTGGAATATTATGCATAAAGGCTCTATGAACATTCTTGCACAGCAGTCATCCTTATCTACAGGAGATAAATTCCAAGATCCCCATGGGATGCCTCAAACTACAGACAGTGCCCAATCTTATATATACTATTTCCCCCCACACACCTGCTTACCTGGGAAAAGTCTAATTTATAAACTAGACACAGTAAGAGATTTACAACAACAATAATAAAACAGAACAATTATAATATATATAAATATACTGTAATAAAAGGTGAACATGGGAACGTGGGGTGTGTGTGTGTCTCTCTCTCTCAAATAGCTTTGGTATGTATTATTTTCAAGCCATGAATGACTTTGGGTAACTGAACCAGAATGGCATGTAGCCCTGCTAACAATGCTGACATCTTGATTTTAGCCCAGTAAGATTCGTGTAGAACCAACAGAAACGGTGAGATAATACATTTGTGTTAAGTCTCTCAGTTTATGGTGATTTGGAACCACAGCAATAGAAAGCTAACACTGAGATTAAATCCCCTCCTTGAATGAAATAACCTTTACATTAATGTCTGGTCAAAACACACCCACAAATAGGCATGCCCATACAGATAAACACTTAACTTTCCTGGCACCTTGGAATGAGGCGTTTCCCTCAACTGAATTTCTTGATGCCCGGTATTCCTACGTGATAAACTCTTTACAAACCATTTTTAATGGAAAGTCTTTAAATTTTATCAGGCTAAGATAGTTCCTTATTTCCTACAATGTTCTCCTGATTGGTTAGCACCCATTTTGGCTCAGAGTAAAAAAGGTTCCTCTGACCCTACTGCAGCCATACCTAGACGGTACTCCTGCCACCCATCACCCATCCTCCTCCTGGCCCTACAGTCTCCCCTCCCTGGGTTACTCCGTGGGCCCTCTCCTATGGCCCAGTTTCACCTGACTACCCAGGAACCTAACCCAGTCCCAACCCCAGCTGATAGTTCTATGAAGTCAGTTCACTTTAATTCCATCCTCTTCCATCTAGGTCCATCTACTTCCTACTCTCTGTACATCCGAAAGCCCATTCTCTCCAACAACCACACTCCTTCATGTGACCAGGTCCTAATCTGGAGCTCCCCATAGCACAATCTTCCAGAACCTCAGGCCCGCCAAAGAAAGCTCTTCTACCAACATGCTCTATATTCACTCAGCATCACCGAGCCCTAAAATACCCTCTTAGGGTACATACGAACCCTGGGTGTTTAACCAGGGCATCAGGTTAAAATTTTGGATTCCTAGACCCCACCTCCAGAAAGTTCACTCAGTAGATAGAATGTGGGGCTCTGGAATATGCTTTTAAAACAAGCACAGTCTTCTAGGTAATCTCCCTACCTGACGGTCCCCTTACTTCCCCACCCCTCAAGCCCCTCTCTTGTTCTAACTAAACTATGTAAGACGGGATCTAAAGCCATATAGCAAGTTACTCAGTTTTGCTGTTTCTCTTCCATGGATAAAGGAGGTATACATGCTATTAAATTTCTTTTGGACTTAAAAAATAAAGCCAGCACAGCAAGTGACCTAATGCAGCCTAGTACTGACCTGGACTCTCTACAATTGAACCCCCATCCAACTGAAGTCTTAGATACAACTCTACTGCATCTGTGCCTAAATTTATGAGACTAATCTTAGCATCCCTCCACCCTTCCTTAAAGAGAGCTGTGAGAATAATGTGAATGTTCACTGTACTAGACAGACTACATATGTCTTCATCATAGCGCAGCTTAGTTTATACCTGTTCTCAGGTTTACATCAAATCTTTCACGACTGACCTCACAGCTATGACCATCTTTTAACAACAAAGATAACTCACTAGATGAAGAAACAGTGAATCAAGCAGCAGCCTGACTCACTGTCTAGAGGAATCCCTACCTTACACCGACTTCAGCTGACTTTTTAAAAGAAAAAGAACATATTTTAACATTTCCAATAATGCATTTCTGTTGTATTTGTTTTGTAATTTAAAATCTATCACTATCTGACATTATCCATGCTTACACAAATGATCAAAAAAGAAAAAAAGAAGTCACAAAGTAGGATGTTTAAAACTATGGATGTCTTAAAAAATATGGATGTTTAAATTCTGAATCACCATCCTATTTTCCATACTAAAAATCCACAGATACATGTTAACTATTTTCAATTACAAGTGATTCATCTTTATGCCAGACATGTGTGAGATGAAGGCTTGAGCAATCTGATAAGAGAAAAAAGGGTAATTAAATGCAGTGTAATGGAAAGATCATTGAACTCTGAGCCTGGTCTGTGGTGTTCCAAGGCCAGTCCTGCCATGGCTTGGTTATGTGACCTGACCGTCAATTATTTCCTTATCTTCAACAATGACAGAGGATATGTATCAACCTATGACCTCACAGAAGCAATGAAAAAATAGTAATATACATGAAAAGACTTAAACTGCTGCTACTTCAAGATTCCAAATTACCCCCGACTGTGTTCTTTCTGAAGTACTGGTAGGTGTTATGCACTTCTTTTTATTTACTCAGGTATTTACTGAGAATCTGGAAAGGCTTTGTGCTAGGTACTGAGGAGGACTGAGGAGAAACCAATGTTAAGATGTTACTAATATGTTCCACATATTTGCAACCTAGTTGGAGAAACAAAGTATATATAATGATTTTATCATTTCTAAGTGTCAAAGTAAGTAACTCAAAGAACACTGAGGATGTGACCAGCATGTAAGAGGGGGAACAGGAAGAAGGCATTCTGGACAGAAGGATCAAAATAAGCCCAAGCTCCGAAGCCCAAAGATGGTGGCCAAGTCTGGTGGAAGGCCAGGCAGGGGAAGGCTTGGACAGTTACATAAAATAAAGGTAGGGGTTAGACGGAGAAGAAGCTAGAATACAGATGAGTAAAATGTGGGGTTCAACCTCCAGGTCAATCAGAGGGAACTGAGGCTATGCAGGGGAGCAGGGCATTAGGAAGGTGAACTTCATAACAGGGCAAAGATGGGCTGCAGAAAATGTATGACATAATACGGAACAAATTATTTAAAATTCCAAATACTTCAGTATTTAAATAAACCCAGCAGTCATACTTTTGCAATAAACTATGTCTTATGGATCTTTTTAAAAACACATCTTGAGATGTTCTTAAAAATAGCTATTATGTCCTACTAATTAATTCTGATATGGGTCAGAAACCTCTTCCACATCCAAATGCACATAAAAAATAACGTTCCTTAGGTGGGAGACCATATTTAAAAACTTTGGAACAGCATTTAAAAACCTTCAGCCAAAGAGCAGGAAGGACCAAAAAGCAGCAACAGGAGCAAAGATTACAACTCACAGGAGCAAACACTACAACTCACAAACTCCTCAGTACAGAAAAAGTTGCGAGAAAAGTTGTATCTTCACATTTCCAGAAACACTCAAATAATTAAGGACTCACAGATTAGAAAAAGACTTTTACGTAACTCCAGATTTACTTTCTCATCCAAACAATTGTTTCCACAACTCACAAAAATCACTACGAAAGCATCAGCCTCACCACTTAATGGCAAATTTTCTTCTCTTTTAGGCATAAAGAGCCCAACCCCCTCCCCCAAAGGTGAATTTAGGACTCCCTTGGCAGCTCATAAACACTCATAACTCTCAAATTCTCCATCCCATTCAATCTTTGCCACAGGAAAATTCAATTGCATTTTGTAACCTAATGCTAAGCTGCATTAAGCCAAGGTTCCATATTGTTTAAACACATTTGAGACCTGGTGTGGGATCACATTAAACCTTTTAGTGACTATCAGATAGACAGCAATAGCCTAATGAGCCAGTAGAGCACATGTGACACTACCCTGGCCAGTACTCTAGTCACAGACACTTTGGTGAACTCATTCACCAACAAGGTGATCACCTTGCAAAGGGGAACTGGGAGAGAATAAGAAACTTGGCAAGGAAAATGGAGAGGGAAGTGGGTAATTGAGTTTTCAAAGAGAATTACAGTCAACAGAAGTTGCGAAGTGAGTTAGCTGAAAAACACAATCAGTTTTTCCCTGAAGTATTTGATGTAGATGTCCTCACTCCCCATCTTGCACCCCAACTTTGACCCTTCCAGAAAGTTAAGTGGGCTAGAAGTTCTGGGGAACACAGAAGGTGCACAAGGCCACGTTTTGCTGTCTTCATACCTTGCAAATGGAAATGTGATAGCTAGGGCTAAAGACCAAGATATTTTAACTTATTTAGGGATGGGTAAAGTCCTCAAAAATTACATTTGCTTCTGCTGTCACAGACACACTCAGACTACAGCCACTGGCTTCTCAGTCTAGAGATAAAGTGTTAAACATATTGAGTAGAACCAAGTTATTCCACCAAAAACAGTGTAGGGGATGATGGTAATGCTAAAGGAAACACATGTTTTTATTTACCCAGAACAAGCCAAAAACTCTACAAATACCTAATTTACAATTCTAACAACCAGAGTCTATTTCTCAAAGCCTCAAGAACTTGGCTTGATCTTAAAGTCACGCTGCAATGCCAAAATTCTCCAGCTTCATACTCGAGCTGTATAAAAGTTAACGTCAAGTAAGTCTTTTAAGATTTTAACAGTATTTAAGGCCTGTTTTTTTACATTTTTATTTCCTGCATCTTAAAGACTGGTCGGGTGGCCTTCGATGCCCAGATAGAGAAAGCTTTATTAATTTGTGTTTGCCTTCTAAAGTGGTGCTATATAGGTCATTAAATAAGGGAGGCGGGGAGAGGACATTTCTCTTTTCTCTAATAAGCAATAAGGGCACATTTAGCAGCTACCTCTCCCAAAAAAGAAAGAAAAGTGGGGAAAGCGTGCCCTGAAGGCTGCAACCAAACGCTGACCCGACCCGCTGGAAGCCAGTCGCAGCGTCGCTCTCCTGCCCCGTCGCGGAGAAAGACTGGGGAGACCGTCGCTCCCTGGCCGGAGCGATTCGGGCGGGGCCTCAGGGCGGCCGCGACCAACAAGAACCCGGACGGGCCACGCGAGAGGCTCCCACACCGGCGCCGCGGGACTCAGGGACCCTCCCCGAGGCCGGGGGCCGCACCTGCCACCCCGCCGCCGCCGCCCTCAAGCCCTTCTGGTCAACGACCTCAGCCGCGGGACTCACAGCTTCAGTTGTCCGTAGGTCGTCGCCGCCATCCTGCACCGGCACCTCTTTCCTCTTCACTCGCCCGCCCCGCCCCGCGCCGCCACCTCCGCTACAGCGTTACCGGTCACCCTGGCTCGGCGGCCGCAGCGCCGGGCCTGACCCACCTCTTTCCCCGCCCCGCCCAGTTCGAGAGCAAACGGGAGGCGGCCGTGGACAAACTTAGTACGCGCGCTAGGGCCTGCGATAGGAGGTGTCTGAGGCGGTGGACTGGAGAGCGCCGCGGAGCGTCGTGACGTCGCCGCTGAGGATTGGCGGAGCGCGTTGGCTGGGGAAGAGACCGAGCGCTGGGGCCTGTGGGCCGACGCCACCAGGGCGGGCGCTGGGGCGGAAATACAATGCTTCTGTGCTAGGCTGTTAAAGTTGCGTAAGAGATAACCTATGTAGGAGCCAGGTCTTCAGTAGTACGGGGCCAGTGGCGCAATGGATAACGCGTCTGACTACGGATCAGAAGATTCTAGGTTCGACTCCTGGCTGGCTCGGGGCGTACTTTTTCTTTCTTGCCATGTTCGGGTTTGATGTTAGGCTGTTGGAAAGCACTATGGCTAGAACGTGAAGGTTAAATCCCTAGAATTTTAACGCTGCTTTGCCCAAAATATCTTTTAAGTTGCACTTGGAACCCAACATTTGATGAGGTGGTTGTCAATAGCCAAGCGTCCCACTAACGATGCACATGAGGAGTCTATGTAAATGGGGTTCATGTAGGAAAACACCTGGAAAGGTGGCAGTTTGAAGTGGAGGACGTGCCGTGTCCGGGGGTTTCCTATCGCGTGACATAAAAGCGCGTTTAGGGCAAGAGTTGCGGCCTCTTTCCCGGCGCAGCAGAGCGGGGTGGTGATGGGAAGAGCGACGCGATCCCAGTCCAGCGCCCGGGTGGGCCCAGCTCTGACCCCCGGTCAAGGGCACGCTGCAGTGCGGCTGCGCGCCTGGCAGGGGTCCGCAGCCCTATCCTTGGAACTCCGAGTACCAGAGGAACCCAGCCCCCAAATTCTGACAGAAAACCGTAAAACAGGGTGTTTTCACAGTAAGAAGACCCCAGTAAATTTAGTATATTACTCCTCGTTTATAGGCGCCTGAGAAGGCCGGACACGCCTGTGGCGGGAGGGGGACTAGAATCGGGAGTGAGAGAACCGGACGCTAACAATTAACCAGTCACTCAATTGATCATTAATCTCCCCAGTATAAGCTTTTTTGTTCCAATGAAATTATAGAAAATCTTTAAAATACAGAAAATTACTAGGAATAAGAGTAATGCGAATTGCCGTCCCTAAAGCATTAATACTTTTTTCCTTATGCCTCTCCTCCCACACTTTATGGATATATTTATACAAGCGTTTTTCCAAATTTGGGGTGGGATCAGAAATCATGTTTTCATCTTGTCTGCTTAGCTTTTGTCTGAGACTTAAGGTCATTCAGTATTATGTGAGGATAACCCAGTAGAGAACTAGATGTGTTAAGCATTGTCCTTTTGTTGGGAACTTGGATTGTCACTTTAACTTCTAAAAAATAAAACCGTGTTGAATTACTTGATGTTATCAGGTGGACTTTTAAAGACCAATTTCATGGACATTTTATAAAGACTTAGTACATATTTTCAAATTGCCCTCCAAAAAAACTTAAGCCACTATACAGGTCTACCAACAGCACGTTTCTTTGCAGGCCACTATTTCTTTGCAACTTTCATCTGCCAGGACCCATGAAACCACGGTATGCCAGTTATTAGTTTGCAAGTAGAGTAAAATCCCAGCTCCTTCAATTTTGGTCCCGTTTGTTCCTTTAGGAATTCATCTCTCTAAAAGACCAAATCAGTTAGCAAAAGGACCACCTGCTTACTCACACACACAAAAGACCCAGGAAACATCATGTTGGAGAACACTTTAATCAACTACAGACTGATGCAGTTTTATTGTCATGATATTCTGAGTAACTTAATAGGAAGTAAAATTTTGAATTGATAGTCACAATAGTTTGAAAACATTGATACTGAAATTTTGAATGATTTTATAGTAAAAGAGGAGACACAGAAAAATAACTTCCCTGAACAGTGAAATTTTCACACACTACATGGAAATTTCCCACATCTGTCCAGTTCTGGCTCAGAACAATAGATAGCTAATATATTTACTCCTTTTTTTCCCTACTTTTTAAAGGGGTTATTTCTAATAGTAACTAAGAAATTAGGACTTATTCCTGGCACAAAAGAGAAAACAAAGAATTTGGTTAAGAGCACATCAAGCAACAGTGGCTCGGGGTGCAATCTGCATTCTTCGCCAGGGGTACCAGAAACCATCACGGCACTCATGTTCCCAGATGTGGGAAATGGCACACAAACACAGGCTGCAAAGGATTTGGGTTCCAGATACAGCTGACTTTTGAACTGGGGTCACATATAATTTTGACTCACCCAAACTTAACTACAGTTGTCCTTTAGTATAGGTGGGGGGTTGGTTTCATGATACACACCCCCTCCCCAAGAAGTTCAAGTCCCTTACACTGGGACCTCCCTCTCCATGGCTCTGCAACCCTGGGGTACACCAACAGCAATGTTGGTCAGTTGAATCTGAGGATGCAGAGCCTGGGACAAAGCCAAATCCAAATGTAAGTCAACCTGCACAGTTCAAACCCCTGTTGTTTAACAGTCAACTGTACTATTATACAAATCCTCACACTCGTTTTTCATTGTTTAAGTATGAGTCAAGGTCATGGAAACAAGGCAGCACCTGCAGGTGATGAGAGCCCCTCAATTATGCCATTGGCCACCCAAGGCAAGATGGCAGAACCCCACTGACTCAGCTGAAGGTTTTCACTCTAGCACTAACCATGGAGGAATGGATCACTCTGTACTCAATGACAGATGGGAATAATGGGGGGGGGGGGCAGGAGGGAGAAGGCGGGGAGAGAGAATCCCGAGGTAGCAAGCCAAACAGGGTTTTGGCTTATCTCAGACCACCTCGGCAGCTTTTTAATGTTTTTAACTGGGGAAGGGGAGGAAGGGAAGGAGAGACAAGAAAAAACTAATGGGCAAAATGAGGCAAGGGAAGAGGCTGGGTTCGGAATCAGGGCATCCATAATTCTCTTCATGTTATATGGAGTCCAAGAATTGTCTAAGGAACTAGGGAAAGGCTATTTGCTCTAAGTTTTAAAACTGACCACTCTGGTCTGCCAGGTGCTTGTATTTTCTTTCTAGGTACCTATAAATACAACCCCATTACAGTTCTATTTGGCTAGTAACTTACAGAAAGTTTAAAATACCAGGTAGTGGAGAGCCTTTCATGGTTTTTGTGCAAGCGCCTGAGGAGATAAAATTGGTGCATGATGCCTACCTGGTGTCCCCTCCTGTTATGCTGATAACAAGAAAAGCTGCTGCTTGAATTTCTTGGGTGTCTGGAAATTTAATCATCTTCTTCAACAATATAAAGAGCCAGATTTTCAGAGACACCCAAATCACCTTAATTAAGGCCACATTTAAATTTTCATTTAAAAAATCAATCACAGATTTTAAAAACAATTAGTGAATTCACAAATAATTTCCTGCTACTTCTGACAATGGCTCCAAGGCAATTTTTTTCACTCTGCCTGACATGAGTAAAGGCATGTCAACAAGGCCAGAAACATTCCAAGGATGGAAAAGGCAGGTCAAGAGACATTGGCTGGCTTCACTTGTCCACCAGCCTTGCCAAAGATGAGCTGGTGACTTGCTAGGAAGAGAGGGCGCAAACCCAGAGCTCACATCTCCACTCTCGGGCATTCACAGTTTTCAGGGGCCTCAGCCCTTGAAAAGGAACCAACAAAAGTCTACAGCCCAGGCTGAAGAATTACCTGGCCAAAGGATTCCAACAAAATATATTCAATAAAAATGGAAAAGACAATTAATAGTGCCAACTCTGTACTGCTTACAGGCAATGGTTACCAAATGAGCCAATTCATGGTCTAGAAGTGGAGCTGAGGCCAGTGTAAAGTTTTCAAGTCTCCTGGGCCTTGGGTTCCACTGATCAACTGTGGGGGCACCCGCCACCCAGCTCCTTTGCTGTGGGTATGAGGGGAGGACTGGAGAACATGCCAGGAGCCATGCCGTGGCCGGCTGGCAGCAGTGAAATGGCCCCGCCCACTGCAGCAGGCTCTAGGATCCTCCCCACAGGCTGAGAAGGGCAAATGGTGGCCAACTCTTGTTTTTTAACAACTTCTTCTCAAATACCAATGGATAGTGATTGACCTCAGGAGTATAACATGCAGGGTAGATTCTGCCTCAGTGCAAAGGCAGCCTCACTGTGTGGCCCTCCCTCCGCCCAGGCCACCTGGAGAGAGGCTGATGAAATGCATGAGGCAATGGCACCCAATTTCAATTGGATCTATTCCCCACTGACCTTTAGTTAGATTACAGTGCTCTGAACTGCTGGAGTCTGGCCTGTGTAAAGCCAGAGATTCCCTAAAACACCAAGAAGGTATCTGAGTCCAGCGTGATGGCCAAATTCCTCCTGAATCTGTGATTTGGTGAAGCTCGTCTGTGAGGTATTTTTTGCGTGTGGAAGACTGACAGTGGAGGGAAACAATTTTTTTCAAAAAGAAAAAAACAGATAAAAGCTGTGTACCTTGTGTTGGTCTCTTCAAACATAATGCTTGTGCCAAGAATTGGGCAAGAGAAAAACCTGTGACATGAGTATAATAACTTATCCTGAGGTACTCCCTCCCGTGCTGGCTTAGAGATCTCTTTCACACACACAAACTCTCCTCATTTACAAGGGGCTAGCTCTCAGTATGTAGGCAGGGCTTCCCTAAAGCCCATTAAGTAAGCTAAAACAGGCACACAAGATGTCCCCACATAAGATCCTGAGACTTGCCTTAGTAAGAGGACTCCAAAGTCACAGACTCCAGAGAGCTCCAGAAAGGGGGGGAAGGTGTCGGGTGCAAACAGGTGGGCAAAAAAGCCTGGTGCCTGCACCAAGTTCTTGTCCCAAAGCACATGTTGCTAAAACAGGGGAAATCTCTGTCAGCCCCCAGGCTGCCTTGAAGGGAGTGAAGATATGCAAGCAGGCACAGAATGCCGTCAGTGTACAAGGAGGAAGCCCTGCCTCACTTATTCCAAAACCTTCTCTGGTTTTGAGTAAATTTTTCCTAAGATACAAAAAACATACTAGGTAGAACTTCCCTCCTGTAATAATGCAATTAAGAACTGCAGCCCATTGTACATAAGGACTGAAGTTCTGCAGTGGAAGGAAGTCTTAAATCATGGTGTTGGGGCGGGAGGGGGGGGGTGTACAGGTATTTTCCTAAAGAGGAGGGAGAGGGTGGAGTATATCCGCAGCTGATACCGCTTCAGAGGACATTGTGAAATCCATCAGTGCCAGCCTCCTCCCCTGAATGTGAGCTGTTCCCAGAACAGAGAGCAGGGTTCACTCCACGTCTCTGATGCAATCTCCGGCCATGCGCCTCGCACTTGCTGGAGATCTTCCTGAGTGAGCTGATGAAGGAGTGGCAGCGGAGAAAGGCACTTGGAAAACACACATACCAGAGGGTAGGGGTTCACCTCTGTGAACCCCCCCACACACACACCCAAACTCCCCTCTAGGGGGCACTGGAAAAAAACGGGTGGATTTCCGTTGTGCAACTCCGGTTTCTCATCCCGTTGATGTGTGGAAAGGCTCGGGCTAGAAGTGGTGCTGGTGGAGAGCTGCGGACGCGGGGCCTTTCTCCAGCCTCTTGACATGGCAGGAATGACAGAACAGGTGGTCTTCCAGGGGGTAGCAGCGATGGCCATCTTCATCGTTGAGCTCGAGACCGCAGTCCTGGGTGGAGGCAAAGGTGCCAAAACAAACAGACGATAAGACTGACAGGAAGGCCACAGCCCCAGAAGCCAGCACAGGGCATTCTGTGGTTCTGGGGGGAAGGAGCAGAAACACGGCGGCTGCCCTGCCCAACCCCGGAGCCTCCGTCCTTCTCCAGAACCTAAAGTGGGACGATCAGACTGAGATAGAGGGTCAGTGTGAACACGCACCGGATCGCCAGGATTTAGATCAAAATGAAGACGGAAAATATACTTGAAAAAGATTTTATAATGCCTATATGCTGAAACGCTAACATTTTGGATATACTGAGTGAAATATCACAAAAACTAATCCCACCTTTTCTTTTTACCTTTTCTAAAATGTGGCTGGTAGAAAATAAAATCATACACGACTCGAATCTGTCCCGTTTCTACAGGACGGAGCTGCCCTGCAATGCAAAGTGTCATCGAGAAGTGTCTTCACCGTTTTCTCCAGGTCCCTGGGGCACCATCAACAATAACTCCCACCTGTTTCTTCAGGGCCGGCAGTGGGATCAAAATGTTGTCACCCACAACCCCTCCCCTGCCCCCCAAGAGCTTCACAAAATAGAGCTGCAATCCTTTCACAGGCGAGTGCACTTAATTCTGGCTGCATCTCACTGGCACCCCTGACAAGGGTGAGCTCGCGTGATGGTCACGGGGCACCGGCGGCGCCTCTGACCTGGGACGTGACACAGGCCAGAGCAGGGGCACGTGGGCCCCCAGCCACCTGGCTGCGCACTAGCCAGTGACATATCTGTCTCCAAAGAGGGTTCCTTCATGATTTCTAGGACTCCCCTAAAAAAAGGGCTTCCTGCAGAGGAAAGCCTACAAGCCATAGTTCGGGGGCGTCTATTCCCCAAATCACAGACCTGCCCGACAGCCCGGCCCACGAGAGGCCCCGAAACCCACATTGCCCACAACTTCCCACTGCGCAGCATCAGGAGGGGCCTGTGACAACTCAAGACCTGGCAGCTACCAGTGTGGAGAAGACAGTGAGGACCTTAAAAACCCCAAACATCTGCATCCTTGCCAGCCCCCTCCCAAGCAAGGGTTCACCCCGTTTCCTCCATTTGCTCTGGGGGGCAGCCCATGCCCCAGTCAACCAGGGGCACTTTTCTCTTGGGCTTCTGTGCCAGGCCTCGGGCTGGCAGGGAGGGCCTACCTCGCAGTGGTAACACTCCACGTGGTAGTCTCTGTCCATGGACACGACACGGATGGTCTCATCTGAGCCCTGAAGGGAAGGAGAGCAAGAAGCAGGGGTCAGTCAGGGGCCCACGGGCGCCGCAAGCCGGGGGCAGAGGCGGGAAGGATGGTAACACGCAGGCAGCCCGAGGACAGGAGCAGAGACAAAGGCGCGGGAACACTTGCAGGAACAGGACACACTTGGCCGACAGAGGCGATGGAGCAGTGGTCCTACCTGCTGGGTCAACTCTGAGCGCAACACCCATGTAGACATTTATTTCTTAAGAAATGAATAAAAGACCAGCTTTCTGCTCGTCTTCTAATCTAGGGGTTCACACCAACTGGGAGAGTTTGGTCTGATTATAGAACCAGTAGGGCACAAGAAGGGAGTGGGCTGGAGAAACCAGGTGATGAGAAAGGAGCTTCACGGTGACAACGTCTGTCTCAGAGTGGCGATGGCAGGAAGGTTTCTTTACAGGTGTAAGGATGGTGCACAAATCTTGTATCAGTGGCTGCTGGGCCATGTTCCTGTCTTGCAACACCAGGAGCAGGTCTGAAAGGCATCTTACCTCGGGTGGCAGGATGGGAAGCCCACAGGCTGCACACTTGGGGGCCAGCACCCTGGGGGGAGGAGCAGAGAAGCAGCAACATGTGTATTGCGCAGTTTCTGGGCGGCCAGGCCAGGACAAGACTTGTGCCTGGAACAGCCCAGAGCCTTCCTCTCTGGCCTGCCCCTCACTCTGCAGGTGGCCTGGCCCACTCTCTGGGAGACAAGGCCGGCAGAAGCAACGTGAAGTCAGGTACAACTGGAGCCATAGGGCATGGCCGACTGCTCCTGAGGCTCCTAAAATTCACCGAGGGAAGGGGAGGATAAGGGCTCAAAATTGGGGAGAAAAGGGACTATGGTGACAGTTCAGGGGTGAACTGGTGGTGGGACACCTACGAAGAATACACAATAATGTAAAAAGACATAAATAATAAAAACAATTAAATAAATAAATAAATAAAATCAGATTATAGGGATTTTGTTGTTTCATGTAAACATGATTCTTTAACCGGATCATGCCTGTACTGGCATGAAGTGGCCTCCCAAGACCCTGCACAGCTCCTCATAACCATTAAGACCGTGCACTTACGGTCCCAGCAGCCCACAGAGGCGTCCTCTGGCTTCCAGCTTTCACTCCACTGACCTCCCATCAGCCTGGCCTACTCGCGCAGCTCCCCGAGAGCCCTGCCCTCCTTACTTGTGGTAATCCCGGACACAGTAGATCTTGTTCTCGGAATCCACGGTGAAGGGCACCCCATCCAAACACTCGTTACAGATGACACAGCGGAAGCAGCCAGGGTGGTAGGATTTCCCCAGGGCCTGCAGGATCTGAGGGCGTGAAGGAAGAGGCCGGCGCTCAGCGAGGACCCTGGGACGTGTGGGGCATGGAAGGGGGCAGCACCCCAGGCGGCAGGAACACTCACTGCCCAGAGCACGCTCCCCGCGGTTTCACTTGGACAGAGGTCGACGTGATGGGAGGGAAAAGCTAACCCAGCCTGCTGCATACACAGGCTCCTTCTCCCATGTTTCCTAAACTTCCGGGAGGGAGCTAGAGGACTACTGATGAAAACACGTTTACAGTTCTTTGCAGGAAATGATGCAAACCAAGTCGAGGGAAGGATCCGTGCCAGATTTGGGGTGAAGCCAGAACGTGGAAAGATGAAAGGAAATTCCACGTGGAAATGACAGAATGGGGGAGCCCTCTGAGTTCAAGCTCCTGGACGCCCCTTCCAAGCACTTTGGCTCTGCGCGGGGTAATCCAGAAGCTGCGACTCAGCTGCGGATGATCTCAAATTCCAGCGGAAGCGAAAATTCTTTCTTGTTTCTTAAACACAATGAGGAGAAAACCATAATCCTTCCTCTCAGTGTCATTTGATCTGGATGTGATCCCTGGAGCCGCCAGCACCAGCCTGACCAGCCTGGCAGAGCTGAGACACAGGGCAGGCGGAGGAGACGGAAAGGACACCCGTGCTGGTGCCAGCGAGCAACCAGATTCACATCGGCTGCTACCCTGGCAAGTCAGCGGGTCTCAGAGTGTGGTCCCTGCACCTGCAATATCAGCAGCACCTGGAAACACGTTAAAAAGTATTCTCAGGCCCCACCTAGCTCTCCTGAATCAAAAACCCTGGGGTGAAGCCGAGCAGATGATGTTTTAACCCTTTGCACTCCGAACCATTCTGGACATTGGCCACCAACTACTCGACGTTACTTTGCGGCGGAAACGTGCATTTACAGACCCTTGTGTTATTTAGTATAATTTTGGAACCAAGTAACGTATTATAATGATATTGGACTTATATGAATTGGGTGACATCGAGGTATGTATATTTGCAAAAAAAAACAATATTTTATTGCTTATAATTTTGTACAGTATAAGTTTTGTAACACTCCCCAATATGCATTGCAGGCTGATTAGTGCACGTTCTCGTCCGACACAAAACCCTCTGACATTTCTTGTATATATCGTAGTAACTTTACGATATTTTGATTTAATTTCTTGTGCCATTTCAAGATAAAACTTAAGGGAAACATGCATGTCTCAAAAAGTTGCGTTGAAATAACTCAATTCCCCGTAATCACTAATAAACTGCAATGTCCCCTGAGAGGGGACATCCGAGTGATATGCTAGAATTCCGATGTCCTCTGAGAGGGGACAGTGGAGTGCAAAGGGATAAACTGCAATGTCCCCTGAGAGGGGACATCCGAGTGATATGCTAGAATTCCGATGTCCCCTGAGAGGGGACAGCGGAGTGCAAAGGGTTAATGAAGTTAGTGCAAATTTAAGTTTGAGAACCTCTGGCTTGGGTTAAAATGAGTCTCGGGTTTGGTGTTGCTTTTTTGTTTGACAGTGAAAGGATCTTCGCTGGCTTGATGAGATTCTTTTCTGTCATTACCTGGACCATGAAACAACACACACATGGCCCAGGACGCCTGCACCAGCATGCTTGCGCCAGCTCGCCCACCTGCAAGGAATGCGCAGAACTGTCTTCAGCATCCCTGAGGGGGCTGCTCAAACCCTCAGACAGGCAGAAGGGGACCTGGAGCTGAGGAAGCCTGGTCATCAGGGAAGCCTGGTGTCTGCGAGACCCTGGCAAAGGCGGCTGTCTCAGCTCCTTCCTGACGCCACCTCCAGAGGCCGAGACAGCGCGGCACAAACTGCGGCCGAGGAGGGGTGGGGAGGGCTGTGTGGTGGCCCGGCTCCCCGGACAACTCAGCTCTCAAGCCTCCCCACTTCCTGTGGGGCCTCACTAACTTCCAAGGCTGCTCTCAATCTGCACTAGCTGCTCAAACAGGAAAAACAACCGGCTGGGCTCCCAAAAGTCCACTTGGCAATCTGGACCTTGGAATGCATTTCACCCTCAGACTAATGCTGTCTTGGCACAAAGAGACCCTTACAACAATTTAACCACACTGTGCCAAGAGTCCAGTAGGGTGAAAATGCCATTTTGCCATCTGACTAGCCATAGTAATTTCCTTTAATGTGGAAAAATGCCCATTTCCAACTTGCAAACCCAGAGCATTCCTCTCTATTAACAAAGGAGGGCACAGAGTTGGACAACTGAGTTCTGCTGGAGAAGCAAGAATGGCATCTGAAAGACTCTGCCTTGTTATGATTCTTGGTGGCAGCTAAGGGTTCTGTTTTTGAAACTTTAAACAGATATTCACTGGAAGTTTTCAAGTCTAGAGAAGATTTGCAAGAATCCAAGTTCAACTTCACTTTTCCTGTGTGGTAGAGAGAGGTGGCTTCCAAGACTCAATTCCCTCCCTACCTGGATGCACGGGTCGACCATTACTTCAAAAGGCAGAGAATAACACAGCAACCCCTCACCATGCCCTTAAGACTGGTCTTGGACTTTTTTGATCAATAGAATGAAGAGGAAATGATGTTCTGAGATTTCTGAGTCAGGGATCTACGAAGACAGGCAGCCTCCTTTCTACTTTCTGGCTGAAAGGAAATCAAGCTAGACCACTGAATAGGGTTCAGGGCCACAGGGCGAGAGGCCTGGAAGGTGAGGAGACACCCTGGATGTTCGAGTTCAACTGTGCTACCAGTGAACACAGCTGAGTAAGTGACCTCAGCCAGTGCCACACGAACAGGAGAATCACCCTGCCGAGCGAGCCCTGACCTAACTCCAGATTCACGGAATCAGGACAAATTGGAAATCACAGCTGGTGCAAACCACTGCATCTTAGGGAGTTTCGTCATGCAGCAGCAGATATATGAAATGCCTTGAGGCCCAAAGAAGGCTTAGGGCACCCAGAAAGAAGATGATGGTTCACGTTCATTCATTTGGGCACTCTGGCCTCATCTGCAGTGGGCTTGGCAGAAGAACTCTAACAGCAAGGGCTATTCGATTAGCGAAATGGAACTGAGTCTGGCAGGCACAGGGGTGAGGGTGAGCAGCTCCTGCCCGCCTCCCGGGGGAGATGGGTGGGCGGCCTGTCCCCAAGGCAGCCTGATCACTAACGAGGACGCCCCTCTCACAGGGCCAAGGTCTGCTGTGGAACCATGGACAAGGAGGGCTCTGGTCCTCTTGTTTATCCAGGTTAGTCTAAAGCCAGCAGAAAGGTGTGTTTATGTCCATAAAGACAAACATAGAGTGTTCACAGCAGCTTTATTCAGTCGCAAGCTGGAATCCACCCAGATCCTCACCAGCAGGACAAACAGCTACAGCATTCAATGGAATTCTACTTAACAATGAAAATGAGTAAGTTTCTGACACAGGCACCAACACAGATGAATCACAAAAACGCAGACCCGGAAGATTTTAGACTACATGACCCCATGCAGATGAAGTTCCAAAATCTGTGAAACGAATCTGAAGCAACAGAGGGGGCAGGGGTCTTGAGTAGGAAGAGGCTAAGAAGGAACTTTCTCGGGTGTGGGCTGTGGGGGATGTTCTACATCTTGATCTGGGTGGTGGCCACATGGGCACACACACAGGCAGTCATTCACTCAGCTGTGCGCTTCAGACGTGTGCCTTCTATCCTGCGAATCGCTTCTCAGGAAAAAGGTAAAAGAAAAAACACTAACGGTTAGCAATGTGCTACTCTTAACGGATTAGATCAGTTTAGAAAGGATTTAACTCTTTCCAACTAAAAAAATGTGATATAATCATTTTTCCTAACCAGAATAATTCTAAAGGGCTGATCTCCAATAGTGAACAATTTGACCCGTGAGCCAGAGTAAGAGCTCTGTATTCGCTAACCCACCCTGCCCTCGCCCTGTGAGGAGCCCAGGAGGCCAGGATGGAAACACTGTCCCCCACTGAAGAGATCAAGACACTGGGGCCCAGATAAGATCAGAGCCAGGGGCTACTTGAACAACGGAATATATAAAAACTGCTCCTTGTTCTACTGCCTCAGGACTAACTACAGCCCCCAAACTCATTTGAGGAAAGAACTGAGCTGGACAGAAACTGGAGAGAAACCGATCGTGCGTATTTTTTTGCACCCGCCTCCACGTAACCGAGATTTCTGAAATAGAAACAGACTCATCTGGCATCTCACCTGGGACACCACAAAGATTACAGAAAATTAGATGGAGGCCAGTGAGATCCAAACACCCACAGGAGAAAGCGTCATCAGAGCACTGAAGGGTGCTACCACCAATGAAAGCCAGCAACATGCGTTCTGCTGCAGCAAGCAAACTGAATGGCGCAGGATCTTTTCATAAAACCAGCATAATTATAAATCAGAGTAGGAAACACTGTTCTCAAGCAGGAATTCTTTTCTCTGAACACCTTCTCCTGCCACCAGGTATCCCTGTTCAGTTGACCCTACTCACCATGTCCATGATCAGGTGTCCACAGAGAAAACACCTGTCAGCAGACTGCTGGAAGCCGGAGTACTGCAGGGGAGAGGAGAGGAGGGTTAAACCCAGGCAGGGAGAAGAACCAGCTGCTCCCTGCCCCGCCCATCATGAGGATTACACATTTCTCAGGGAGATGTGTCGCTCTCTACAGGAATCTGTCATTCCCCAAGGACAACAAAGCTGTGTGATGAACCATGGGACAGCTGTCCTCTGCCACGGAAGTCATGGCAAATACTAGCGCCATTAGCCTGATCTCCACTGCGCCTGGGCAGCCACAGTGTGCCAGGCTCTGTGTGAGAGGCCGCAGAGAGAGGCTTTCATCTTCAGTTCAGTGGTTGTCAAAGAGGAGTTCCTTGGCATCACTTGGGAACTTGTAAGAAATGCCAACTCTTGGGGACCCCCTCCAACCCCTACTTGGTGAATTGGAAACTCAGGGTGAGGCCCAAAAATCAGTGTTTTTAGGAGCCCTTCATGGTATTCTGATGCAAGCACAAGATTGAGTCCATTGCTCGAATCCTTAAAATATTTTGCAATGTAAATATACCATTTCTCACATGGAAGTAAAGGGAAGTGCAGAGAGGTTAAGTGACCTTCTGAAAGTCACACAGCTAATAAGACATAAGGAAAAGATTCAAATTCTAATCTGGTTCTGATTAAAAAACCAATGACTCTTATAGCTAGCTTCAAAGAAACTTGGTGAATACAATCTGCCTTACTTTAACAACACACACACATACACACACACACACACACATACACACACACAACTAAATCTTGAGAGAAATGAGGTACTCACTTCAAAAAAGATAGCTATTATACACTGGGAGATACTAGAAACTTAGACTGTAAACAGAGCTTAACAAGAGAAAACATAATGGAAAGGAAGGTAGAAGAAAAGGACACTTCCTGTAGTTCTTTACCACGTAGCACAGGTTATGTGCGCAGAACTTCCTCCCCATTCCAGGGACAGCAGTCCCTTACTTTCACTTGAGAACATGCCCACACCCTTCACCATGTGGTTCTCATGGTGTCCACGGGGGTTTGTCTCGGGCAAGAGATTCGCCCAGCGTTTTAAAGAGGGAAAGCAACCAAAGGATAGGCCCGGAGACCTAAAGTCCTTTCAAAGCACAAAGCTGTGTGGCTGGTCGTTTGCCTCGCAAACAGGAGCCACCCCAGGCATCTACAGAGGGCAAGTCAGGGCCCCTGCTCTGGCCATGCAGCTTCCCAGAGTGCTGGGACCACAGAGAGAACCCTCCCTCCTCTGCCTGGCCCAGGCCTCACCATAGGATTCCGGTCAGACCTGGGGGGAGAGGAGGCTTGGGTGACAAACTCACCAGGAAGTCTTCTTCACAAAACACTTTGCCATTGACGAAATAAAAGGCTTTTCCTCTCAGCTTCCGGCCTAGGGGATAAAATACAAAGACAGGGTAAGAAGAACATGCTGATATCTAGTGAAAAAAGAGAAAAGAAAAGCAAAATCTTTTCAGCAAAACAAACATGTGGGAAATGCCTACGAGGACAAAAGTGTGGTTAGTGCTGGCTGCTGTGGGCCTCAGGGAAGGGCAGGCTGTGGGGAGAGGACAGGGCCTCCCAGTGGGTACTGCTTAGAGGGAAGACCCCAGGGCTGACCGGGGAATCACCCGACACCACTTTAAGCACCTTCTCTCTGCTGAGAAAGATGCCTGAGGGACATCTGGTGACAGGATGGAGAGTGGGGGCCCGGCCTGGGCAGCAGACTCCTGAAACTGCCCCAGGCCTCCTGCTGTGCGCGCAGGGACGCTGCGGACAACGTACCAGGAAGGTCCCACAAACTGACCAACTGGCCATTTCTCTACATGCCTTTTTTTCTCTTAATCTGAACTGGCGCAGTGGTTAGGCTCTGCGCTGTGGAGCTGTCGGCAGCGGCGACGCGAGTTCGATGCCCGGCCGGGGAGAATCCCACATGGTGCGGCAGACCTCTCCTGCCTTGCCCGCTGCTCCCCTCAGCAGTGTATTTCTGATCTGCCTGTTCTGCTACCTGCTCCATCTCTGGTGAACCCTCTAGCCGCCCCACGCCTCCAGCCTGTTCCCCAGCTTGTATGTATAAATAAAAAATAAATTAAAAAAAAAAACATACATTATTGGAAGGATAATGAATTTTCTTGTTTTCTCTATTTAAATGGGGTAGGCAGAAGTAGGAAAAATTCAGAACACCCCAATTCCTTAGCTGTAAGTTCAGTTTCCATGAAGCCAGGATACTGACAAAGATAAGACACTTTACCCATTTCTTTGGCCCCTTATGAAAAAACATACTGGGCCACATGTTCAAGGCACACAGTACCACTTCCATGGAAACCCTGGTGGGTCACCCAGCAGCACCCCCAGATTTGAGAATGTTCCCAGTGCCGGGCACAAAACAAATCCAGCACACTCTGAGGGACCCTTAGAACATGAGTGAATGTTAAACACTGGTGGAATCAAACCCCACGGGGCCAGAGTTACCAATGTCGCAAACACTGACAGAGCTCAAGACACAGAGAAGTCCTCCAGACAACAGACGAGAGCCCCCAGAGCAGGCAGAGATCAAGGCGACGGGACAGAATGAAGAGTTGCCAGTGCACAGAGAGGACTTCTAAGTATTGATGCAAAGGAAAAGCCACCAAAAAAGTAAATAAATTTAACTACAAAAGCCAAACCTCCAGGGGCCTCCCTGGTGGCGCAGCGGTTGGGCGCTGCGCTGTGGAGCTGTCGGCAGCAGTGATGCTAGTTCGACGCCCAGCCGGGGAGAATCCCACATGGTGGGGCAGATCTCTCCTGCCTCATCCGCTGCTCCCCTCAGCAGTGTATTTCTGATCTGCCTGTTCTGCTCCCCACTCTGTCTCTGGTGAAGCCTCTTGCCGCCCCCACACCTCTAGCCTGTACCCCAGCTTGTATGTATAAATAAATAAATCTTTAAAAAAAAAAAACAACAAAACCTCCAGATGGATTAAAGACCTAAACAAAGAAATGAAAACGATAAGCTATTAAACAAAAGCTATTATGAGAAAATACAGGCAACTGCCTCTGACTTTGGCACAAAAAAGGATTTCTTAGGGTAAGACATAAAAGGCACATTATATAAAGATGATAAATAGGGTATCAAACAAGTAAATTTCTATGTAACATAAACCAATATACACAAAGTTTAAAAGACAACAGTTGAAAAATCAAACAGCGTGATGGTGGAAGATGGTCGCTGTGAAGTTCCCCAAAGAACTGGTCAAATTAATCATCTTCTGGCCCTAGTCCTCCAATGGCCAGTGGATGAGGCCGACAAATGTCTATTCGAAGAAGCATATTCATAGCAGAAGGAAACCATCAAGAAGTGGAGACTGACCACACTGAATGAGTAGATGAATATGTACGTCCAGATAAGAACTGCTCTGCGTCCTCACAGATAAGTGAGGTCTGCTGGGAATTCCCTGCACAGGGTTCTGGCATGACCAACAGGCAGTTCTGTAAATGCACATATTTGTTTCATAGCTTTTGTATAGTGTGTGGAAGTATTAACATACTTCTAGAGTAAATACTTTTAGATAATAAAACTGAATTCTCATCTTTATGGACCTCCCTGGTGGCGCTAAGGGTTAAGTCTCAGCACTATGAAGCTATCCGCAGCCACTGCGAGTTCGATCCCCAGCCAGGGAGCTTCCCACATGGTGCAGCAGACCTCTCCTGTCTTGCCCGCTGCTCCCCTCAGCAGTGTATTTCAGTGGATCTGCCTGTTGTTTCCTACTCTGTTTCTGGTGAATCCTCTCACCACCCCACACCTCTGGCCTGCACCCCAGTTCTTGTATTCATAACTAAATAAATCTTCAAAAAAAAAAAAAAACACTGAACTCTCATCTTTATAGTTACAACAAAAAAACCTCTGAATTGGAAGAGAAATCAAAGACCGTACTCGGTACTGTTAGAGCCACCTTCGCCAACTTCTGAAGTAATGTTCAGTATTAATTTGTTCTATTTATAAATAAATCATATTGTACTTATTTCAGAACTACGCATATAACATCTGCGCTGTTATCCTGAAATGTATTCATCCTGTGAACCCTTAATACAACATATCTGATTTGCTATCAAATATAGCTATCAGAGTATTTGTAAGATTAGCCCAAAAACCCATGCTACAAAATAGATATTTGCTAAATGATCCTTAAAATCATGGATTACAATGCTATCTTGATAAATCTGAGTTCTAAACCTTTGCTTAAGAACACTGCTTGTTGGCTTAACCCCCACTGGGAACTCTCAAATTCTTCCACTAGAACAGAAACTATGAGGTTAGCAATTTTGTCTTCTTTACCCCAGTGCTATGAATAGTAACTACATGCAGTAGGTACTTAAGTTATTACTGGAAAGATGAATGATACAGATGACTCTGCTTCAGTGTTGAGGTTTTGAAACCAAATATTCAGGTAAAAACATTTTTATATCCAGTTATAAGTATGTATGCAACTATCTGCCAGGAAATGGTGATGTAGCAGCATGAGACACTGATCTTCAAGATAAGGAAAGAAGGGCCTCCCTGGTGGCGCAGCGGTTGAGCGCTGCGCTGTGAAGCTGTCGGCAGCCCGCGATGCGAGTTCGACGCCCAGCCGGGGAGAATCCCACATGGTGGGGCAGACCTCTCCTGCCTTGCCCGCTGCTCCCCTCAGCAGTGTATTTCTGATCTGCCTGTTCTGCTCCCCACTCTGTCTCTGGTGAACCTTCTCACCGCCCCACGCCTCTGGCCTGTACCGCAGCTTGTATGCAAAAATAAATAAATCTTAAAAAAAAAAAAAAAAGATAAGGAAAGAAGCAGTTATAATACATATTTAAGGATAAGGATAATAAAATCAGTTAATCGATTACTCAAAAAAAAGGCTTACCAAAAAATGAATCAACCAGACATCTAATTCTTATTAAATAAATTATGACATATACAACTATGCAACTATAAAAGATTTAATGACAGAAAAATATTTAAAATACTGTAAAAGGAGGGTATAAAAATATGTGTATACGTTCAGGCGTGTACAGACGTGAATATTATCTACTCACACACTGACATCATGGCAAAATTATATGTACGCTCAGATGTCTACCAAATGTTGATAGTCAATATCTTTGAGTACAGAAAAGGATGGTTTTTAGTTTTACTTTCTACAATGACTATATAGTATTTTCACAGCCTGAAACAAATTGTAATGGAGTGAGGAAGTATGAAAATGGCCATGGGCATATGCTAAGAGGCTAGGAGTCTCCAGCTCTCCAAACCTTCTCTCCGGTCCTCTCCAAGTTAGTCACCCTCTCTTCTAGAAGGTTCCCATTGTAGAACCTTCACAAGTATTTCCTGGCTCTGCTAAACTAGAGTAACAAAAATTTCAGAACTCTTTCGACAGCCATGGCAGTTATTTTTATTTACTTACTTATAATTTTCCCCTCTATAAAGATTCCAAAAGACCCAAAGTTTTAGAAAGGAAAATAAGCGCTCACTGGAGTATCCTCTCGGCCTTTTGTCCCTATCAAACATCTGGACAAGAGCTGACCTGTTCTTGCCGCAAAAGGACACAGAGAGCACGCCCTAGAAAGAGATGCGCAGCCTTGAGGGACAGCAATCCCCACTGTCTGGCCACAAGTAGACTCCATTTGGGGAACCCCTTTGCTTTGTTGCTCCGTCCTGGGATTTTGCACAGGGATGAAGCTGGTTTTGCTGAGAGGACAGAGGTGAGGCTGCAGCTCCCCATGAGGCCACTAGCAAGAGCAAGGTGGCCACCTGGAAACCACACAGATTTCCCAGAGGCGAGGCTCTGAGCCCAAAGCTGCCAGAACACAGGGCTCTTGTTTCAGGAATCGGGTTCTGAAGACTCCAAACTGGGAATTGATTTATGTTATTAGAGGGCAGGTCACCTGTGTTGCAAAAATCAGTGAGGAAGATCATGAAAATGCAAAAGCCTCACACCCTGTAGGATTAGGAGAAACACACATTAATTATGAGCTTTTTCACTTATGATATCATGAAAGATGTTTAAAGGATCACGTTTGCTTGGATTGCTGTCACTGCGAGTTTCTCTAAGCTACTGGTGAGAGTGTAAAACGATAAACTCTCCCTGGGGAGGAAACTTTATAATGTTTATTTCTAACTCAGTGGGGCTGTCTGGGACTTAGCTTAGGAAAGAATCCGAAATGTGAATAAATATTTAGATCTAAATTGCCAGCCTTAGGGAAATGATTACATGAAACAGAGTACATCTAAATGAGGATGTACTAAAGGATGAAATAGTATGTAATAATTTAAAATACTATTTTATACATAAAATGCAACCATTTTATAAAAAGAACCAAGTTGAAAATTCTGTAAAAAAATAAAATACCAATTTACCAATGTTGAAAAATGTTTACATCATAGGATATTCAAAACAAATTAGCTAGTGTAAAAGTAAGCTAGGCAACTGTATTTATAATACAATTACATTTCAGTAACTTACATACACATATACACACTCCAAGATTACACAATAAAACCAGTAGTAGTTAGCACTGGAAAAAAAGTGTTACAGAACTTTTACTTTCTATTTATTTCTATTTTATAAATTTCTTTGATTATAAAAAGATCTAGTATTATGTAGCATTGGTAGGTTGTATTAAAGGGAAATTTCACTAGCTGATTTATATATTTCAATATTTAAACCTTTTTCTCTAGTACTAGGGACACAGCTAAATGGTATGAGAGAGAAAGTTTACCTTTCGGTTCATCTGTTTCTATACATAACAAATTCTTCTAGAATTCATAAACCAAAATATATTTCAATTTTTTTAAAAAAGTTATATAATATGAAAAGCAAGATCTAAGATCAAAAAACTGTATCTCAACTATGTGAAGAAATGCAGAGAAAGGAAATTGGCACGAGTGGACACATGTGGTCTCTGCGTGATGCGGTGCGAGGGGGGTCAACAGTTATTTGCTTCTTTATACTTCACTACGTTCCTCCAAACTTTTCATATGAGCGGACAGTACTTCCATCATCTTTTTAAAAACTGCCCAGCTGACCAGATACAATCTGTGCCGCCTGCCCAGAGTTGAGAAGCTCCAGGTACAGAGGCCAGGACAGGGGCTCAGAGGCTGCATCTGCTTGTTCTTTAGCCCCCACCCCCCAAAAAAGATTCTCCCACAGAGCTGTGAGGGTGGGGCTGTTGTCTGCTCTGACTCTTAACTACCGTTTTTACTTCAGTTTTTAAAGATCACCTATATTTAGAAACTGGATCCCACATCCAAATTTAATTGTTTGGATTTGGTCAGAGTGGGAGAGAAAAAAACCCGAACAGCTGTTGGCTGCCTTCTGTGTTTCAAGTGCTGTATTTGAACTTTCATATATTAAACAAGTCTTCAGAATGTTTAAAAACATTGCCATCCATGCTATTGCACCATCGGCCCCCTTCCCATGCTCTTCCTGTGCTGCCACACCCTTTCACAGAGAATCCCACAAACCATGCAAGCATGGAGGGGTTTCACCCGGGATTTGGGAGAAGTAAAACCCATCACATGCCAGCGTCAGGAGCGGGCAAGGGCGCCGGAACTGACTGTCCTCGGGAATCACCGCAAAGGACGTTCCAGGACTGCTCCTGACTCTGCTTCCCTGTACTTTTCCCGCCATATTTGTGGGGCGAGCACTTTTAACTCCATACATTTCAAAGCTCAGAGAGGTTCACCCGGGTAGTCAGTGGCAAGGTGGAGCCGGGTCTGTCAGACTGAAGCATATGTGGGGTCCCTGTGCCGCGCGTCCCACATGAAAGCCCGGGGCGCTCGCTGCCTGGGACAGTGCAGCCCATCCCGCCCAACGGAGGAGACCAGGAAATCCATGGTCCTCCCCCTCGTACGTGCGAGGAGGATTCCTTTCTGAACAGAGACAGGGCCGCGTGGTGGGTACAGCGCCAACTTCACCCCAAAGAGACCTGAGTTCACATCACAGCTTCAGCCAGAGAGGTGAGTTTCTCTCCTCCCAGGGAACAAAGAAGGGAATTTTCGTTTTCAGAAGAACTTTCCATGTACTGAGTACGTCCCTACACTGTATCCCGCTTCCCTGTCTTGCTGATTCTGTGAAATCCCTCCTGCCGGTGCCCCTGTGGAGATAACCGGGCAGGGCTGAATGCCCATCTCCCCGCAGGCATGTTCTGGGGAAGTAGAAGCCAGGCAGGACACAGCAAATGACCTTGTCTTAAGAAGCAGGAAGCAGAGGGAAGGCATTCGCCAGATGAACCACACCAGATCTGGCCAACGAAACATACCCACTAACCTGGAAATTCCTGCAAACACTAGGTCCTGGAAGTTCCCAGCACAGACTGGATCCAGAACAGTCTTCCAGGACATTTGAAAGCTAGAGCAGCCTGTCACCACTAGGTGACACCAAACCACACCAGACCTAGGACAGGTGGGTACCGCACAGCGGGCTGAGAACTCCAGGGGCCCAGAGGAGGCTGGGGTGGGAGGGAGAGGGGGGACCCTGCGATCACATGACCTTAACTCCAGATGGTTTAACTCCACTGAATCTTCACTGTGCAGATGGGGAAACCAAAGCTATGGAGATGAAGCAGACTTGCCTACGCAATTAAACAAAGCAGAGGAGCCGGGATTTGAGCCCAGATCTTTCTGGGGCAAAGTCAACGCTACCCACCACACTCTATTATCTCTTTGTTCAAAAAGGAATCTCAAAGAAAGGGGAAGGAAGTAAATTTCTTGGACTGTTCCCCTGTGCCTGAGTGGGGCTAAGAGTCCAGTTGTCACCCACTTCCCCTGGCAGCACGTACTTCGGGAGGCGTGACTAAGGAGCCAGCTGTGCTGTGCCAGAGCTCACACAGACACGGACAAAATGCAATTGTTCGGGGGGGACACCCCCAAATTAGGCCAGTGATCCTCAAACTTTAGCATGCATCAGAACCACTTGGTGGATCTGTTAAACCACAGATTGCTGGCCCCAGCCCAGAGATTCTGACTTGGTAGGTCTGTGAGGGGTCTGAGAATTCAGCCTCTTAATAAATTCCTAGGTGAGGCTGACTGTGCTGATCCAGGGGCCAGACTGAGAACCACCGGGTTAGGTGAGGCTTCAGGTTTGCCTCTGAACCAACATCTCCAGTTGATGCAGTTCATCTGGGTCAAACAAAAGTGCTGAGATCCTGGCCACCCCCAAGCAACGGGCATCAAACAAAGCCACTCGGGCTGGCATGCTGGCGTCACCTCGCCATCACTCTAGCTTCAGCATCACCCTGCTGCTGGCCGGGGAATTCCCACACCAGGAAACAGCTAATGACAGGCACACCAAAAATGTATCAGTTTTTCCAGAGCTTAAGAATACAGTAGACCAAGTTGCTTTTTATTTTCTGATCATAAGAGTTTATAAAATATTGACTAAAAAATGTATAGACTCATCAGAATCCACTCCAAAAAGCTACTTCCCAGAGCCACAGTGAATGAATATTTTATATTTGCCTTCAGGGGCACCTTCAGTGAATAGAGAAAAAGGCAGATGAAGCCAGCGCAGCTCAAGAAGGAAACAGCAGCTGGCAAAGCCAGAGAGAGATCAGCCACATAATCGGACAAAGCTGAACTCTCCATCCTCCCCATCCTCCCTTCCCTCTGGAAATAGAAATAACTTATCTATTCTGGAAAAGTAATTAGCCCTTAGCTATAAGACTTCACCACAAATTTCAGTTTCCAAAATACTTTCCTCAAAGGAAAAATGCACAGTTTATCCAACAATGAGAATAGTTCCTGAGGAAAGGAAATAAAAAATTAGACGTCGCTCAGAGTGTATTTTCATTGTACTGTCCCAGCTGGCAACTTCCGTGACCTCCACAGTGTGAGTCACACATGGCCATTCATAGGCAAGTTGAATTAAAGTAAAATAATGTAAACATTTAGTTCAAGTACTTGAAGAAGTACATTTCAAGTCCCTAAAGGCCACTGGTAACTAAGACGGCTATAGAAATTTTTATCATCACACAAAGTTCTACCCGATCTACTTCTTCAAACAGCTTTTTCCAGAATAGGTTAACTCTTAAAAGGTACTGTTAATACCCAGTGGCCTAGTCAAGTTGACATATAAAATTATCCATCACAGGGTTACAGTGAAGGACAGAAACTTAAGAGGACACAGGAGAGACAGGATATTTGCCGGAGAAGGAGATGCTCTTTGCAGGACAAGGAAGGGCACCAAGGAGAACCAGGCAGCCCCTGCAACGCCAGAACCGAGTTCCACCTCCATGAAAGACCTTACTCTCTAAACCCAGGGTTCTGTCTCTGAGGTGAGGCGCTGGTCCAACACCTTCATGCTAACTAGGGTGCCGTGCCCCAGGCGTGGCAGAGCACTCTTCAGTCTAAGAGTTGAGGAGACGGGTGACACATTGTAAACCACCAGGGGTCACGCGTGGGATGGGATGACTGAAGGATAAGAATGTGGATTCCCACCCCAAACCCTGCCTGTGCAACCCATGCAAGGGCTTGGAATGTAGGTGATGTGTAGGCCATGCTGCTTCTGTCCTCTGCAATATACAGACTCCACTAATGTCACAGGCATAGAGAAAAATCCGATACCCTCCCACGGTCAGGGGCTCCTCGGCCGCTGCTGGACTGACAGAATCTGATCTGGGAAGTCAAGTCTGGTTCCAACTCCAGTGTATCCAGCAGAACTGGGCTTCCACGGATAGACGAGAGACGCTTTAGAGAGGTGTCAAGTAAGGTCACCTCTACTCTCTCCCAATCCCCTCTGCCCTTTGCCCAGCTCCGGTCTTTGGGGCTGGCTCCTGACTTCTTCCTCTCCCACTCTTCCTTTCTCACATTCTTGAGCTTCAGCCTTTTCCTTAGGACCAGCTGACTCATCCCGCTCATGCAGAAATGCTGAATATGATGAGAAATATTGGGATGACTCAACCACTCAGAATCTTATGGATCAGAGGTCTTAAGAAAAAAAAAGCCTCCTCCAGGCCCTGAATCCATTTCCCTCCTGAATTCTACTGCCCTGTTCCAAGTCCCGGGCCGCTCTTCTGCATCCTCAACTCAGGAGGATCTGAGTCATCAACCTTTGTCATCACGCAGCCCCGGGGCAGCAGCTGACCTGAGAAGGCCCAGCAAGACCCGTGTCCAGAGCCAGCTTCCTTCCTTAGCACACATTCTCTCTCACAAAGGCATCTAGTGCAGTGGCTGAGCGCCAGGGAGGAGGGCCCACACCATCCTGGGTTCAAGAGTCAACCATGCTACTAACTGCAATGAAACCGGCCACAAGCAAGCTGGATTCTCCATACCCTTTCTGTAAAATGAGGACGATGATGACGGACTCGCTGGGTGGCCACAGGATCTGGGGGGGTGGGGGTCATGGCTGCAGGTCTAGGGTGGGGTTGGGCTGATGGTAAGAGAGAAAGCTCACCTGTCAAAGACTGAGGAAGACCACACTACCCGGGTCAAGGAAGCAGGCCCATGGTGAATTAAAAAGAGACCTCCCTTATTTAGGCTTGACTGTTTTTGAGTCTGTGAGTGTTTATAAAGGCTGGGTTGGTGAGGTAGTTCACAAAGTCAATGAAAAGAGCAGACACAGTGTCTGAGGCGGTATTCAGACTTTGTAAGGAAAGCAAAATAGCTGACAAGAATCCTCCTGTTCTTCACTTTACTGGCTGGTGAATCCCCAGTCCCTGATTTATTCATTAACCTCTATTCTACAACGCAGGGCTCGGTTCTAGTTGGCTTCTTTCCATGAAGTGATGAATGGTACATTTTTAGTGTTCTACATGCAGGCTTTTCACTAGCTTGACAGACTTTCCCTTGCTTGAGTCTCACTGCGTGAGATTTCCCTCTAAAATCCATTCCCACTCCCTATCTGGCATGGATGTCAGGTACAGTCGTAGTTCTGTTATTTTTCCAAAGGTACAGCTGACAGATTCCACTCAGAAGGACAAGCACTGGGTCACACCAGCAGCCCTGCACTTGCAGCCTCGTCCCCAGGAGGCCCAGCCTGCCCCTCGGTGGCCTTCCTCTGAGCTCAGGCCTACACTGGGTATCAACTTCCCAGCCCTGAAGATGACTGCCTCCTAGTCCTCACCCCCCGCCGCCCCCTCACCCCCCCGCCATGACCTGGCAGCCTTACATTCTACGGTGTTCTGGAAAGAAAAGCAAGTAGAATCTTACCCAGTCCATCCTTTTCCAACTTGCATGGCTCAAACAGAAGCTATGAAACCGGGAAACAGGTTTCATCTTGACTCCAGGTTGGAGTGGCTCAGTCTTTGTAAAATAAACAAAATCTTACTTTGGGGAACGGACTCTGCCTGGCCTTCTTTCTCCCTCCATCTATTCTGAAGGTGTCAAGAATGCCACTTGACCCGCCCCAGTCCAACACACTTTTTCTTCCTTCTCATTCCGCCTCTCTCAAGCCACACTTGGGCGCCAGCTTCCCCTCAGCCAGGCACTTGACGCTCAGCTTCCAGACACAGTGTCTGTGGTCACCAGCCAGGGCCATGCCTGCGCTCCTCACAGACCCTCCCTTCCACTGCAGGGTGTGCCCACAGCCTCCTGAGAGCATCCAGGCCACTTTGGGTGGGCAGAGCCTGTGGGGGAAGAAAAGAATCCACAGCACACATCTCCATGGCAACCAAACACACGTGCTGCCCAAGGAGCAGGTCAAGAAAGAAGGGGACCACATAACACCCACACATCGCACCCTGAATGCTTACTTCTGGGAACGAATACCAAGGAAACAATGCAGCAGAGGGACAAAAAGATGCGATCACAAAGACATTCTCCGGGTGTGAGTGAGACCCAGCACATCCCACAGGAGCTACAGGACACCCAACTGTGGGGCAGCTCAGCCGAGGACTGTGTAACTTATTCACGTGATTATTTGAAGACTGCATTGACAGGGTACAATGCTGTACATGCTATGCTCAAACTCAAAAAAGTGCATACACATTTGGGCAAGATCTAGAAGGGAAAACACACTAGTCAAAATGGCTGTGCAAACAGTCAGGACATCAGTAAGTTACTGAACAAAGAGAAGTTACACCCCGTGTCCAGCAGAGGCTGCTGGGACACACCCGTGGGTGCAGGGGTCTCCCAGAGCTCCTGCCAGTGGGGAGCAAGCTGTCTGTTGACACAGCGGAGGCCCCTCGCATGCAGGAATGCCACTGCACTCGTTTTCTGCAGAGTCCTTGCCCTCATCTTTTCAGCAGCTCTGTTCTAGGGCCTGATTTGTTGGTACACAGACTGTGGTTCACAGCTTACATGAAAGCAAAAAGCAGAGAATGCCAAATCCAGGAGAAAATGTGCCTTCCACTCTGGGGAGCAGGGAAGTCTTCCTGGAAAAGGAGGCACGAGCCGGGCCCTAAGAGCTGGACAGAACTCCAACAGATGGCTTTCTGAGACTGTAAAGCGGGGTGATCCCGCCAGGCCCAAGGACACCAGATCTTACCTAGCCCTTCAGTGCTTCCCTGAAGACCCTCAATAAAAATGGTTTGATACTCCCCCATAAAAAAAAAAAAGAATTTAAATTCTTTTTTAAGAATTTAGAGGAGAGGTTATTCTAGGGAATAGTGTGATCAGAGACACAGAAATAGAAGAGAGAAATTCAGTTTGACAAAGAAGCCAGAGAAATTCAGTTTGACAGTGACAAAGAAGCCAGAGGCGATAAGACAGAGCCCTGCCCACAGTGGCCTCAGTGCTTGACCACAGGGCTCACCAAGTCGCTCTGTCTCCCTTAGGGGTCTGCTTGTATGACCTGAACAAGACGAACTCAGGCAGCAAGAACTGGTAGGGTCGTGCAGCCACAGACGGACACTGTCACGTCAATAGGTCTTTGCCCCACAACCTTCCTAGGTTCAAACGCTTGAGTAATTGCTTGAGACAAAAGGAAACTGCTTCTACTGAGTATTTTTTCCCGTAGAGCAAATATTGAGAAACAGTTACTGATGGCAAAAGTCAAAGGTAACTCTTAAAAGAAGATGTGATCACAACCCCTGTACAGAGTTTATTTAACTGGTCAATGAAAGAAGGAAATAATGAGATGTTACATTGGGAGCTGCTGAGCCCCAGACACAGGGAGGCCCACTGAGATGTTTAAGTACATCTGCCTGGAGGCAAAGGCACCTGCGGTCATTTCCCCACCCCACCCCCCACCCCCAGCAGCAAACCGCTTGGCCGGCAGATGGCTTGTGAAACTGGGCGAGACTGTGCATCGCCTTCAAACTCTGCGTCTCAGAGGGTCACGCTTCAAAGATCAGGAAGACCCAGAGAACCCACCAGGAGACAACTCCGTTTCCATTGAGGATGCTCAGACTCTGAGTCAATGTCAGAGCCTCCCACAGTTTTCCCTACAAAGGAGAATTCTGATCAACACAGACTAGAAACTCTCGGGTGTGCGTTTGCTGGGAACTCGCAGTGAGGACTGAGGCGTGAGGTGCAGAGCCTGGCACACGCTGGGGCCACCAGGCTGGGTAGGTTAGTGGAGGTCAGGCCCACCGCTTCACTGCAGTCTGGGAATCAGGAGGATCTCAGGCTAGGCAGTCCCCTTCTGGAGGTTTCTATGAGAACCTGCTTTAACCCAGCATGCTCGCCCCGGCCTCTCCCTGGAGTCGCCCGAAACAGGACGCAGTCCCCATCTAGAAACTCCACCGCAGAGCTTCTGATTCTGCTGGTCAGCGGGCCTGGGCAAATCTCCTGGGATGGTTCAAAGGAGCAGCCAGGGCTGAGAACCAGCAAGCCAGGTAAGACCCCTGCACCCGTGACACTCCATGCCTGTGTTGCCATGTTTTCTTTTATCTGACAGCTGCCAATTTCCTGGGGCGCTGTCTCCAAGTGCTCCTCAAAAGGAAGCTTTGGTAGAGAACATAAAACAAGCACATTCACTACTTGGCCAACTCGGCAAACGTCCTGCAACAAGTTAAAATCTCCCAGGTGGTCGCCATCAATTCACTGAGTAGGCTGCTGAGCTGTGCACAGGCAGTGCCAACACAGATGCCCCCGGAGGCTGTGCTGAGAGGTACCGACCGGCCTGGGGCACACACACTGGCATTCACGCACACGCACCGCAGCCTCCAAATGAAAGAGCCCGTCAAAGAGTGCTAAAGGGACCTGCTCCACAGCGAGTAAGTGATCAACCACCGTTGGGTTGGCTGGTCTGCACAGCGGGGGCGAAAACGGACAGGCAGGTGACGGTGAGTCCAGCGCTTGGCCCCTGACTTGCTGAGGCCTCTGATGTGCATCACAAACCCGATGCTGTCAGGAACAGCTTTGAATCCACTCAACATATCGTCAAAGTCAGCCCCACTGGTCACCTGCTGCTCTCTGATACGTGACCCCAAATCTGATGGGCCTCTGGCTTCTGGAGACAAACCCTGCTCTCGAGGACACTGTCCTGCCTTCCCTGCCAGGGACCACAAAGGGCCACTGGCCAGGGGTCTCCAGGAAGGATGCTCTCCCCTCCGCTCCCACTCTCGGTCCCGGTGCTCCTTTCCCCGCTTCCCCAAACACACTTACTGCAAGCCGCACAGGTGAAGCACGCGTCATGGTAGAGGTTCCCCATGGCCTGGCAGGCCTGGCTGGCCCCAAACACCCCTTTGCTGCATTTCACACAAGCTCCTGTAAGGCAAGAACACACCAGTGAGTCAGGAGGGAAACAGAGTGAGATGCCCATCCCCCCGTAGCTGGCCCATCACCATCTGGGTTACTCCTTTGAAAGGCCTTTCTCTCTCCCTCTTGCTCTATCAGGTTGGAAGGGCCACCAGGCTGGACTTCAAGCCCCCCCACACCCCCACCCCCACTATGCACCGCTGTACAGAAAGCCTCTGCTCTGTCACCTTCCTCTCTTATCCAAAGAGCTCACTGGCCCAAAGTTCCCACTGCTAAGGAAAAACGGCTACACCATGCCAAGCACACAGGTCAGGCAATTTTAACTAAATTATTTCCTTTAATTCTCAGTGGTTACCACCAACTAGGATTTACTATGCTCAGTTTTTACAAAAAGTATTGAGCCCCAAGCTCCAGTTGGTCAGATGCAAAGTCACTGCTTTTCCTTACTATCACCCCTCGGCGCCTAACAGGTCGCATGGTCCCAGCTCTCAGCCTTTGCTGACGGCTCCCCTGCCTGCGCCCTCAGCCCACGCCTGTCCCTTCCAGGCTCAGGTCTCCCTCAGGTCCCTCTCCATAATGTCTTCTACCACCGGCTCTCTGGCTCTGAAGGCAACAGGACGAACCAAAGAGGCTTTGACCTCAGGCCCCCTACCCACCTTGACCCACGCGGTCTGCGGTGACCTGTTAGTCCTCCCAGCATTAGTTCTTATTTAGGGAAAAGAGGTTAGTCCCACCTGCCTGGCCTCTTCCCAGGAGCCGCACTCAAGGCTGCCCTGTAAACCAAAGACACTGAAGAGCGATCTGCCTCGACTGCAAGGTCCGGTCGGAAGGCCCGGTCCCAATCCGGAACACCACGATTTAGGAGCTAAGTGACTAAGTCAGATTATTTAAACTCTGAGTCCCACTTTTATCTATACAATGGGGATAACGGAAGCACCACTTTGGGGTATAGATTCCACACGTAGAATCCAACACTCCAGCAACTTCCCCAATGCCCCTTCCCTTGCAGCTTCTCTCTTACTGGCTATGAAACTGCTCATGTGCACGTAGGACGAGCCTCCGAGACAGACAGCTGGTGCTGCTGGACTCTGCCAGCAGTGAAGTTCACAGTGTTCCCCTCACTGTGAAACTGAAAACCTCGAAGAATTCAGAGGCCTCAGCATTTCTCTTCCTCTGATTATTTCATATACAACCCTGCTCTGAAATCAAGAAACACATCAGTTTTAGGTAAACTGTATTCCTCCAGGGACACACACAGAGCTTGCAGCCAGCAGGAAGAGGCAGGGTTCCCCATTACCACTCCTTTTCAAGGCTCCTCATTCCAGAAACTCCTGGTACTGACAGCTGCTGCTGGCAGCCAGGCCAGTGGGGTCCCCGGGGAGCACCCAGATTGGGGAGCACCCAGGCGTGGAAGCGATGGTGCTGGCACCTTTACCATCACTGGACCTAACACCTGCTCTGGCTCCTGGTTATAAGTATCATATCTCAACTGTGGCTCTGCAGGGATTCAACAAAGAGCTGTTGAGCTGAATCACTTCCTATGCAGCTCCCTATAGCGCCTTTCCTCTTCCCTTCCTCCCAACACTCATGCCCTTGCGCCTCCTGTTCATACCTCTGCACCTCCAGAAGTACGTTCCTTTATAGAGATCTAGAGTCTTCTTCTGTGAACAGCCCCCCACAACAGACAAAGTGCACTGAAAATGTCCTCAGCAAAGGCACATAAAAACAGAGGCAAGAATTATAAGCACAGGTGCTGAGCCCCAGCTGTGGCGCAGTTCGACGTGATGCTGGGGGAGAATGCTCTCCTTAGAAACACCAACCGACACACAACGGCAGGAATTCGTTACACCATCAGATGATTCCCAGGTCTACCTCCAGACCCCTGTCTCCAGCCCCCCGGCTGATTCTGACTCTAATACTTTTCAAAAGCATCAAAGGCTGGTTTGTCAGTCAACAACTAAAATATCCGAAGCCACCCCCAAAGGCAACCTCACTTGCTCCCTGTTAACCATCGAGGCCTCTTGGCTCAGCCCACTGCAGAAATGCTAGCTGAAGAGCAGAGGAGCGTGGGCTCAACAGCCTGGTCGGCCCTCCCACCCATCCTCCGAGAGGACACAGGAAGAGGCCAGTCCTCAAGACAGCTCACCAGAGATGAAGGACAGAACAGATCTCAAGAGTGGGGGGAAGCTGACTCAGAGTGAAGAACTCTTCTCATCTGGGTTTGGGGAATAAAATTAGACCCTCTTTCTCACTCCTGCTTCTAGAGCTAATGGCAAGATGGATAGCCCCTTCCAGGGGGCACTGACAGGTGCTTGGGCTGCCTGGGCTTCCCCTATGCTCCCTCACTCCCTCGCTCCCTCTCTGGTTTCCTCTTTATCTGGGGGCTGAGACCTGCTGACATCAGCCTCCCCCTGGCTCATTCCTGCAGCTCCAGCCCCTCAGGGCGCTGACGTTCTTTCTCACCACTCTACCATCCAGCACAGACACAAAGCAAGGAAGGAAGCCACTGGGGCACTATGCTGTCAGGCACCCAATGAAGGTCCCATAAGAAGCCGAGTAGGTAGGAAAATATTTCATCCTGTGGCCTGTGGTAAAAGGATAGAAAACTACTTCATGGGCAGGAAATAGAGGTGTTCCTCCTTTGCTAGGGAAAAAAAAAGAACAAAATAAATTTTCTATTCTAGGAAATAATGTACCTACCAGACCCAGGCTGGGAGCGTTCATCCCTCGTAGGAGCTGCTGCCTCGCCTCTCTCAAACCCAGCTTCCCAAACCCCTGGACCCTGTGGTGGTTACTCCTCTGGGGTGTCTGAGAGAGAGCGTCTGAGCCCAGTTCTAACCCAAAGGTCCTGTTTTTCCCACCCGGTTGGCAGCTGTGGCTGCTCCTGCCACATATTTGGGATCCCCCAGAGAGAGAAGGGGCTCCTTCCTTATCCCCCAATGCACTTCCTGCTCAGGGGTTCAGGCCCAAGACCAGCCCCTCCCCAAAGCTCCTGCTGACCACCATTCTGCTCCAGCCCACACACATAAGCTGTCTCTAGCATGTGGACGCTTTCACCCGGTTCCTTCCACTTGCATAATCGCTTCGAGGTTCTTCTCCGCACCAAGAGTCCCGACTCTTTCATTACTGAGCTGTTCCGCTGTGTGGGGACAATTTGTTTATCCACGCACCACTAACAGACATCACCTAATTTGGGGCAGTGGCAAGTAAAGTGACTTGGGTACAGTGTATGTCTAGACAGCTATTTCCTTTTCTCTGCAGTCAAGACTGAGGGGCGAACTGACTGGGTCTAAACAGCAGGTGTCTGTTTCACTTTTTAAGAAACTACCAAACTGTTTTCTAAAGGGGTCCTGTCATCTTATCTTCCCACCAGCAACTTAGAGTTCCAGTTTCTCCACACTTAGAAAGACAGTCTTAAATCTTAGCCATTCTGACAGGTATGTAGTGGGACCTCCCTGTGGTTTCAACTAGCTTTGCTCTAGCGACTAAATTTGGTGCCTGGAAACTTCTCATGTGCTATTTGACATCCTATAGCTTCTTTGATGAAGTGCTTGATCGTCTTTTAACCATTTTTTCCCTTTCTATTGAGTTGTGAAAATTTCTTACAGTCAGGATACAAGTCCTTTATCAGATACCGGCTTGGGAAGTCTTTGCTGGAGTCCTATAAACTCCATTCTCTTTGTCTCCCGGGACTGTCAGCTGCATTGCAACTCCAGGAGTCTCTAGGCTCAGCCTCACTGCTCCCTCCTTGGGCCAAGGCCAGTAACCCTCCCCAGGAGTAAGTGGCAGCAACCCCGGGTCCCGCCTCACCAGGCCCTGTTCCCTCGAGAATCAGTGTCCTCTGCAGCCTGAGAGCCACTGTCTTGAAAACTATTGGAGCATATATCTTGTCTGGCTTTTTGCTTTGAGGTTTTTTTTTTTTTTTAATATATATTTGCTTTTGGTTGTTTCAGGCAGGATGTTAATCCAGTCCCTGCTACCCTCTCTTTAGAATGGGCATTATTAAGCCTCATCTGTGCCGAGCATTGCGTTACACAATTCAGATATGTTTCTTCAGTTTACAATAATCTTACAAAGTAGGTATTATCAACTTACAGATGAAGAAACTGAGGCTCAAGGATTAAGCAGAATGCCCACAGGGGGCTGACGCTACATCTGTGTCCTTCCCGCGGTATTTACTAGAGAGGCAAAGAGAGTGCAGGGCAAGAGAAGCCAACGACTTAAAACTTGACGTTTCCACATTGTGGGCACCAGCGAATCCACAAAACCGGCTCACTGGTAGGAGCAGAATCGTTGCGTGGCTGCATCTTAGAAACAGAGGCCAAGCACACCCCACCTCCCTGAATGTGGCAGGGGGTCCCGGCAGGGAGGGACGCCGGCAGAAAGTGTGTGTGCACTAGGGTCTCACTTGACAGGATATCTGGGAAGCTCAGAAGCTGGGTGGGGCCTGAAAGATCACTGGTAGTCAGTAGATTGGGGTATTCTTTATTATTTTTAACAGCACGTTTGTCACTTTGGTTTTTTCTGACACTTTTGTTAGCAGAATTTATTTTTTAGAAGTTTGAGATGCACAGAAAAATTGAGTGAAAGGTACAGAGATTTCCCCTATGTCCTGCTGCCTTCCCCACCACATCCAAGACCAGAGGGGTTTACACAGGTTATGACTGATGATCCACACCAACACATCACAATCACCGAAGTCCACAGTTGCCATGAGAGTTCACTCCTGGGGACATCCCGTGGGTTTGGACAAATGTAGAAGGTCATGTATACAGCACACAGAACAGTCTCACTGCCCTAATCCTCTTGGCTCCACCCATCCATCCCTCCTAACTCCTGGCAACCACAGATCTTTTTGTTGTCTTCACGGTTTTACCTTTTCTGACCTATCAAGCATGGGAATCATACCGACTAGCATCCTGCCCTAAGAAAGGTCGTCCATATCATTCTACGACTTGATAGCTCGTTTCTTTTCAGTGCTGAGTAATATTCCATTGTCTGGATGCGTCACCACTGAGCTATCCATTTACCTGCTGAAGGACATCTCTGCTTATTCCAGATCTTGGCAATTATGAATCAAGCTGCTCGATGAAACACCCAAGAGCAGAATTTTGTGTGAACATAAGCTTTCCACTCATGTTAGCAAATACCAAGGCATATGACTGCTGGAATATATGGTGAGAGTAGGTCTAGCTGTTTAAGAAATTACCAAACTATTTCCGCAATAGGTGCAGGATTCTTTTAAATCATAAGAGTCCCCCAGGAAAGGGCAAGGACTAGTGACAGCTTCCCATTTGAAAAGATAACCACGTGTCACCAAGGACTGTTCACGCACTTCGCCCCCTCTCTCCTCAGTCAGGTGAGGCCAGCAGTCCACGTCTCCTGTCATCTATCAAAAAACTAAGCTTCGAGGGCAGGGATCTGGCTGTACTTTTAATAGCTCCGTAAGAGAACAGCAGAGGGCCCATGCACAGCGGATGCCAAATAAGCACTGATGCCTTCGAAAGCTGGAGCCGGGGCACAGGAAGCTCCCAGGCCGGGAAGGGGTAAGAAAGCAGAGACAGGAAGGCCAGAGGGGTGTGCACAAAGTGGGAGGATGCGCTGAGCCTGCTGGTCTGCAAGGAGGTGGGACCGGATGCAGGGAAACTCCAGAGGGGCCCATGGGAGATGAGAGGTGACAGTCGGAACGAGGAACAGAGAGGATGGGCGGGCGGAGAGAGAACATGCACACCCAGGGCGGCAGGCAGGGCGGACGGGAGCTGCAGCTTCCCAGAGGCTGAGCGCTCCCCCCAGACCATCACTGCCCCACTGGGCCCAGAGGTCTGGGGCCACCCCCACACAGAGCCGCCGGGAAGACGAGGCCCTACCTCAAGGCCCACACCTCACACTTCACTTGTCCCTCCCAGGCTGACTGGCTCTCATTCGGGGGCAACAGCTAGGCAGGCCAGGGCCTTGGGCAGCTGTCCGAAGCCTTTCACAGATCTTCCACGTGACAGAGAAGAAAAACTGGGTCTCCGAGGCCAAAGCGCTACACTCTGATTAAGGGTGATGCGATGTCCTCTAAGAGGCCAGCGCGGTATCACAAGCCTCCCGAAGAGCATCTCAATTCTAAAGGTTTCCTACTAGGGGAATGTGACATTTTAGGATAGCTGCCACCGGCAGCCCATAGCAGTTGTCACTCAGCTCCACGGTCAGGGCATCGGAGAATTATCCATCCGGCTGGCCCAGCTGCATGAGGTTTACAAACCACTTAAAAAGGGAGAAACTTTTCTCAAAAACAAACATCAGTGCAACCTCACACACATGTAACAGACAACAGGGAAGCACTATGGTGTGGGTCAGGGGGTGGGACCCAGCCCGTCTGCCTCCTGGGACCTCCCGGGCCCCTGCAGCAGTCCCAGGAGGATTATTTGAGTCCCCCAAAACAGTGAAACTGATCGAACTCAGACACCTAGCCCCACATGGGCAGGTTCCACATGAAATAAATTATCCTAAATTGGTATTAAATTATCTCCCCCATAACCAAGACAAGAAACAAACTGGGTTTAGGGCCACGGCCCCTTCCCCACTCCCATGCAAAGGCAGGATTTATAAACAGGAAGGCGAGCAGAGCACCCCTGGCGTGAGAGTTCCCACCTGGTTCCTGCAGACAGCCAGTCTGAGGCCCCTGGAGCCCCGAAGCGGAACCCACGCCCCCGGGGGGTGCACGCGCCTGCACCTTTGGCTGTTCTGAAAAGGTTTGAACTCCGAAGGCCCCATCAGGCTAGCCACTGGGCGTGCCCTGCGCCCGCAACTCACACCCTGGCCTTGTCTGAGTAACAGCCCCCTCAATGAGGAAGGGAGGTCTCTTGGAGCTGTCCCCACCCTGGCTGGAGACCCCCTTCAGTTCTCTAACCAGATGCTGCACATCACCTGGGATCACACAGCCAGAAAGCACCTACTGCGCTGAAGGTGGCTGAGGGAAGGGTCCAGGGTATGCAATCAAGGGGGGGCGGGGACCAGAGCAGGCAGCTCGCCCTGAGCATGTCTGAATGAATCATTACGGACACGAGTCGAGCAAGGCTTTTCCTTAGCTGAAGGCTGCGGCCTGTGGACCTGGGCAGCTCTGGAGTCCACAGGTTCTAGAGACGGGCCAAGTGTTTGGGGGAGAGCAGCACCAAAGACCCTAGCAAGCCTTCCTCCCAGCTGACATGCAACCAGCCACTGCTCCGGCCTGGGGGATGCGCAGTCAGCGCCCGCCGCTACCTGCGGAGACTCTCACTGCAGTCTGGGGCCGAATCAAAACCTGCCCCTGGAGATTGGAAGATGCCCCCAAAGCTGAGGCCGTTGATGTAGACAAGGCAACGTACCACACCCTACCTGGCACCCTGGATCTCCTCTGCCTCCATCCTCCTTCCCACACACCCTGTAATCTCAGAGTCAAGGGGCAAAACACTTATCAAGCCACAAAGGAAGTATTTAAGGCCACTCTGGGGTGTAGGGTAATTGCGCTATCTCCCTGTTCACTCGGAAGCTGCTCAAACCAACCATGGCATCACTTTGCAGCATGGAAGAGGAAGTCGTACTACTATTTCCCAATCACTGAAAGCCAGAGCTGCACGAGCCGGGCTAACTCAGGTTCACTTCCGACCCCAGGGACTCCCTTTGTCTGGCCTCAACCATCCCCTGCCAGTCTACTCTCCAGAGGGAAAAGAAGTTCAGGGCATCCCCAAGCCAAGTCTTGCACCCCACCCCAACTCCTCAGTCTCCAGGGTAACCCTTCTCCTCCTTCACCTCTCCTGAAGAGGGTCTGCCCCTGCCTCTCCACATGGAAGACAAGAAAAATTAGCACAGGAAGCAACGCTCCCCTCGCCAGGCATCAAGTGCTGGGGTGGGGTTGGGGGGGGGGGCGCTACTTACCTCTGACTCACTGGCAAAGACAAGGAAACTGATAATAACAGCACCATTGAGGGTGCAGCAAAAGGGCTTCCTCTGCACTGCTGGTGTAGCCTAAGTGCCCACAGGCTTTCTGGGGCCCAGCGTGGGACAATGTATTGAAAGTCTTGAAAAAACTGCACCCCATTTGACACGGGTATTTAGCAGAATTTGTCCTAAGGAAAATGAAAAGATACTGCAAAAATGGATATGCAGAAAACAAAGTAGATCAGTGGTTGCCAAGAATTGGGGGTGCACAGCCGAGATTGTGGGGGTCATGCCAGCACAGCACAACAGGGGGGCAAAGGAGGCAAAAGGTGAGGAGTGCAGGGCCTCCTAGGCTATGGGTTCTAATTCTGGGGCGAGGAGTGGGGAGGTGGGGATGAAGCATTCTTTCTGGGTCCAGGAGAGATGGGACCCGGTTTTGCCTTAACACGACCAACCTGGCTGCTGACTGGGGTGGATCTTTGGGAAAACAGTGGATGGGACTGAAGATTTTCTCACAATCAAAACTGACCAGCTGACACTCGTCCAGTTTCCCCTTGAGAGTAACTCACCCCACCGCTGGTGCTGGACAGGAAGGAAGAGGGGCTTGTCAGGAAGATCTGCAGAAGACATCCCTGTTGCATGTGTATGGGGGCAGGGGGTCTCCATTCTGATTTTATAATTACTTGTGTAAAATTAGACTCTGGCTGGCCCTGCAAAGAAATAAGGCCAGCAAGTGGGATGAAACAAAGTTTCTCAGAAAGTTCCAGAAAGCAAATGAAACTGGGGTACTTCTAAAAAGTAACTCAAAGGGAAACATGCTTCATTGGCTGACCTCTGAACTCTAGTTTTGTGACATTACTACGAGCCCTTTCTCTTCCTTTCTCTGGCCTGAATCCGTATTATTCTCACTAAAGCCTCCAATTCTCAAAGAAAGTTCATTTTTATTCAGAGGCTTAGGGAAAAAAAAAAAACAACAACTCTGCTTAACAACTTAAAAGTGTCTATCTACCTCTACAATGATGGGTGACTTTTTTCTATTATTTTTGTCTGTCTATATATCCTGATTTTCCTATAGTTAGCTCTACTGAACATATTTTAAAATGCCAAAACCACAGAAGACTTCTGTATTAGAGAAAGTTGGTGAAAAAGAACCAAACCTTTATGAGCGCACAGTAACTATCAAAAAAAAGGGCTGAAAAGTGCTTGTGTAGATAACATTTCAACAGAAGAAACTGGAAGGGTATCAGCCAAGCAAGACCAACTTGGAGAGCAGGTGGCTTAAAATGCAATCAGAGAGTCCAAGAAAATTCCTGACACAGCTCAAGACCAGATCCAAAGGCAGCTCTCACACAGCTGGCGGGAGTGTCAAGGGCACTACTACTTGCTGTTCTCAGTATTTCTCTAAAATTACTGCAAATACTGAATTCATAAACACTGAACCCCGGCTCCCACTGGAAGCACGGTAGTTAGGGGCCCTCGGGTGACCACTGGCCACCACGTTTTCAACCAATCAACACATCACCTTGTCTTCTTTGTGCTGAGGTGTAAAGATATCTTATCTAGTATATGTTGTTGTATATACCACAAGTTTATTGCTGGATCTACTTAGCACAGGTGGTACATATTTACCGTATATATTGGGTTGTCAGAAAAATCATGACACATTTTTGCTTGAAAAACAGAAAAAAACACATCGTGACTTTTCCGACAACCCAATACTTCTAGTTTACATGGCAGGGGGCTTTTCTTCCTGACCCAGCCCCTCTACTTCCTTTGCTCTTTGGCCATAAACTTGGGCTGAGCTGGGGGCCTCCCTGGTGGCGCAGCGGTTGAGCGCTGCACTGTGGAGCTGTCGGCAGCACTGATGCGAGTTCGACGCCCGGCTGGGGAGAATCCCACATGGCGCAGCAGACCTCTCCTGCCTCGCCCGCTGCTCCCCTCAGCAGTGTGTTTCTGATCTGCCTGTTCTGCTCCCCACTCTGTCTCTAGTGAACCCTCTCACCGCCCCACGCCCCTGGCCTGTACCCCAGCTTGTATGTATAAATAGATAAATCTTTAAAAAAAAAAAAACTTGGGCTGAGCTGCTTCTCCCCCCACACACCCACGTTCACTGTCAGGAGTGGATAGTCCAGAGGGACAGCCGCAGACACAGGAGCGACTTCCAGCTGCCGTCCACTCACGGCTTTTAAAATTGACCCCCGAGCTAGCCAACAAAGAGGCCCTGTTTCAGCATTGCCTCTTGAGGGGAAAAACTCAGCTGTGTCAGAACAGGTCCCAGACAATGAGGCCTTTGGAAGCGTCTGGAAAGCCACCCGGCGTGGCCACCTTCGCCCGCACAGCAAGGGCTCCAGAGCCCCGGCAGGGCAGGGCAGGGCCACCTCTCTGGACAGGAAGCACCGTCCTCACTCCTCTGACGAGAGCCAGGGGTGGGGGTTCTCATGCAATGCTCTGCCTGTACTTGCTAAACTAAGAGTGTTTTTAAGATCCTGGAAAATTGGCTCAGCTACAATCACCCCTGCTCCATCATGCCTGGTACCTCTGCCTCCATGAGAACACGCACGGAGGCTGAGCCAGTGCACCGGGCAGGGGCCTCAGGAGGCCTTCCTGGAGACGCCAAGTGAAGAAATCACAATCTTTTTCTTTAAGCATCTGCGGAACTGAACAAGTCAAATAACGTGACTCTCAGATGGGACAAGGTAAAGATGCTCAGAAACTTTGGGAAAACTACCAGAAGTGTGGCTACAGGAAAGCAATCCCCCCGAGCCACAGCCTGTTCTAAGTGCCCACAGGGCACAGTGTGGTCCATCAGGCAATACCAGCAGTGACGGCATTTTCAAGTAGCCACGCTTAGAAATCTAATTTTAATGATATTTTACTGAGTCCCATATGGCCAAAGTATTCGCATGCTAACATATAATAAATATTGAAGCATGAATGAGCATTTTACATTGTTTTTCATTTAAAGTTTTCAAAATCCAGGGTGTATTTCGGACAGCGCATACCTCAATCTGGACCAATCCGCTTTCTGAAGCACTTAGTAGCTGCTTGTGGCTAGTGGCTCCTGTAATGGATAGTATTCTAATTTACTCCCCACAACAACTATGCTCCCATTTCATTGATGAGGAAACCGAGGCATGAGAATGCTGAATAATCTAACCAGGGCAGAGCCCACAGACTTATGTGGCTTTTCATGCCCACAAGTAGCTCCTCAAATTCCGACCTCAGATCAGACAAGAACATGCGTGCCGCCAGCACATCTCCCCACTCCCATCCGAACGTCCCCAGGACTTTGGTGAGCTGGTCCCTGGAGCTCTGCAAAGTTTCCTCCCAGACAAACCGCGGCATCCCAGCCCCTGCTGTCCTCAGCTACTCAGGCACCTTCTGCCCACCAGAGCTCATCTGAGTAACTCCTGGTCAGGTGAGGGGTGGAGACAGCCGACCCGGCACTCTCGCCTCCCTGGTACTCCCTGGCACGCCCGGCACGTGAGTGTGTGCTGACGCTGGAGCATGTGCCCACCATGGCAGCAACATCCCCACTCAAAGCACTGGCACTAGGAGGAAGTCAGGGACCCCCCACCCCAACTGGCCAGGGCACCCACTCATTCATTCAGCAAGTCCTTCCTGAACATCTGCACTGTGCCAGTCACTGCCCTGGGAGCTGCGGACACAACAGTGGACAGGACATACACCCCACTCTCATGGAGCTCACATTCCAGAAGGGGGAGCCATGCAATGAGTCCTTGGGCACAGGGGAAGCCCCACCAACCCCAATTCACTCTCTTGTACACAGCAGGAGCTCCATAATGGCTATAGGAGGGGTGAGTTATTTGGGCTTGGAAGCAGATGTGGTGAAGAAGAGTCGGGGAAGAACTGGGGGGAGGACAGATGGGAGTGAGTGACCCACTTAAGGTTCATGCCCACCACCCCAGATTCAGGACTCCAGGGTACTACCTGCCAAGCAAGACTCGAAGCCATCCATTCACCCAGAGACTCGCCCAGGTTACATGATCGAGATGCCCTTCCCAAAATGTGGTCAAGACCCAAGTTTGCCTCAAGAACAGGACTTCTTCACGTTTGCAGACTCTGGAGGCTCAGATGTCCAATGTTCAGCTTCTACCCCGTGTCACAGGCCATGTCACCCACACCCTTACCCAAGAGGCTCATCCTGCAGCTCTGATGGGGTCGGCAGACACAGCGTCACGGCTGCCACCAGGCACCATGCACCACGGACCGAGAAATCACGTTTGTAGCGCCCGCTGTTTCTCCGTCCTCTAGTGCCGAGCAAATCCTGGCATTATCACCCAAGCATTTCAGGCTTTTGCTTTGATTACATAATATGATAAACACACCCGCGATCCATCTGCGCGACAAATACTTCATGAGCAACTTCACCAGGCCAGGGCCTGTGTTTCAAATCTTGACTCTTATCGCTAATTAGGTGTTTGCTTTTATTTTCCTTATTTCTTAAGTGCTACTTCATCCAATAACTTAAATTTTTCCCAACAAGAATGTCATTTTAACTCCACGGTGAGGCCCATGATGACCCCGCAGCAGCGGAGTCGGCGCGCCAGACTACCTCTGCCGGAGCGACGGTCCCTCGGCCGGAGCTGGCAGGCCCACTCACAGAAGTGCCGCTGCCCCTTCCGGTCTGCCCGGGGTGCGTCCGCTCAGACATGTGCCTCACCCCCTCCCCACGCCAGGCTTCTCCACTGGGTTTCTGACTCCTCCGCAAGCAAACAAGACAAAAGCGTGCCAGCGCAGCCGAGGCACGCACCCCACACAGTATCTGAGGCAGGTGCTGCTCCAAACACTGGCACCCTGGGAGCCAGGAATCTCCTCCCAGCCCCCACCCTGGTCCAAAACTAGAGGCCTGCAGCACGAGGAAGGAAACAGAACTCCAAAGAGCACAGGACATCCAGTCCTGATGGGGGAGGACGCTTAGGCCAGAAAAGCGCAGCAAGGTGCCTGAGCTGGCACAGGCAGCAAGCGGCACAGCAGGCCTGCGACTTGCTCCCCTGCTGCCAGCACTTGAGGTGAAGACAACTCCTCAGCAAACACCCTGGAGCCCAGCCACGGCCGCCCGAATTCCATCTCTTTCTAAATTCACTACCCCGCTGCATCATCAGAGAGCAATGTGAACCTCGGTGGAGGAGAGGGGGCCAAAGCGGGGGACAGTTCGGCAGGTGGCAAAGCTCCACCCTGACGCCCGGCCCAGGGAGTGCTGACCATCACGTGAGCCAACACCAGCACGGCCACAGCTTGGCTCCGCCCTGCTGAAAGGAAACCGCGGGGAGGTTCATGAGAACGAGGAAGTTGCAGCTGCGGTCAGAGGGGCTTTGGGCAGCAAAATGCAAATCTGTTACCCTCTTGTGATGCTAAAATGACCATCACATGTCCCCTGCCTGAGCCTGCTGTGATGTGTGTCCACCCCAATTCAGGGCCTGCATTCTCAAAGGGTGCTTGTCCACACGAACTAGGTCCTCAGATAGCCTGGGGCACTAAAGCCCCTAGGATCGGTTGCAGGGCAGACCCATACTAAATTCAAGTCTTCCCCACTGGAATGACAGTACCATGGCAGACTTCCAGAATTTTCTTTACGTTATAACATGTGGGGGGGGAGGGAGCTAGGTCTCTGTTATGTTCCCAACCGACTTCCAGTAACTGGGAATAACCAGTCCTCAGTCTCCTGGGACACCCAGAGCTGAGTCACAGAACAAGAAACTTGGAAGGAACTTGGCAAGTCTAAACTCAGGGCTCTCAAAACTCAAAAATAACCTGGCTATGGATCTTAAAGTATTCCCTTTGAAACACTTAAGCAGAAAGTCTCCAGCCTTCCAACGTGACTCTGAGGTTCTGTGGCCAGCTGGTTTCCCTGGGAAGGGACAAATGAAAAACAAAACCTGGAGGAGATATAAATATTTGCTGGCAAAGACTGCCCTGCCATTGACGTGCCTTGGAAGTGCTGGAGGCCTGTTTTGTTTTAGGGTAAGATTTCTGTTCAATCTGCCAGATGGACTCTAAACATCATTTCATCCGATGTTGGGTCTTAAAGCAGCTCCTCGCACAGCCTGAGGTTGATACTGACCCTTTGACCAGGATATCCTGGCTGCCCCAAGCAAAGCAGGGGCCAGTACCCCCCAGTGCCGTCACACAAGCACACCCCAGGGGATGACCCACTCACCCTAATTCACCCCTCCAGAGGGACAGGAGAAATCAGAGGCTGAAGGACATGCGCAGTCCAGGCCACTGGGCAGCACATGTCTGTCCTCTGAGCCGCCATGGCTCCACTATGCCCTGGAGGGAGCGGCTGGCACGGGAACATGCTCCTGGCCCCACGAGAAGCCGGTGCTGCCCTGGCGTGAGTGGCATCCAGGCTTGCGCCCGCTTAGGCATCCATCCACACCCTGCCTTCCTTCTTGCCCCACGAGAGTAGGGGGAGACCCCCAAGTCTGATGGACTCACGGCCACAGCCCCCTCCTGAAGCTCCCTCGGTCAGAAAGCCAATGTGCCCCCGGGTGAGAGGCAGCACAGCGTGGTGGTCACCGTCCTCAACACATGCGCAGGGCAGGCTACGTAACTTTTGTGTGCCTCAGTTTCCCATAAAATACGGATAAGAAAAATAGGGTTGTTGGCAGAATTAAACAAGTTAGTACATGTGAGCTACTTAGAAAAGTGCTGGCACAGGGCAACTGCTCAACAAATTTCAGCAAAACTATCTCAGGGCCATAACGCCAGCTGCAAACCCCTTCTCCTCCCCCTTCGCACCCTAACTGAAGCCCCGCCATTCCTTCCACAGGCAGAGGGGCCCTGACCGTGCCGGGAGCCGACCACTCTCCTGTGTCTGCGGCCGGTCTGCCACCTGGCCTTGCTGAGGACACCGCAGGAGCCTGTGGGGGAGGTCTGGAATGTGCCAGCAAAACGAGGCCAGCACTGCCAGCTGGCCCTCTACTGAGCCCCCCAAGTTCACTGAGAACATGCATCTCAGCAGGCCCCTGGGACCAGTGACCACCGTACACCAGTAGTTGGCCAGGCTCGGCTGTTGCTCCAGGACACCAGCAGTCCTTCCCAGTCTCACCTGCATCAGACACACTCTTCTGAGCAAAACAGCCTCTAGCTCAGCAAATACTTCCACATCTGGCCAGAGACCCCGGAGCCCCAGCGCATGCCACCCCCAGCCCCACAATGGACCACACACTACCGGCCACTACACACCACAGAAAATCTGAAACTGATGGCGCTAAGGGTGGCAGGCACGTCAGTGATTCAGGTTCTTATCCTAACTATGAATTTTCCAGATACCTAAGTACCAACGACTACCATTTGCAATAGAAAATTTAACTAAAATAAAGAGTGGCGTTTAAATTCTGTAGAGGTCTGCAGGGAGGGCGGGACGCTAGGCCATTCAGCCTCTGTCTTCCCTGGCTCTTCTCACAGCTAACAAAGCTGCCGCCCAGTTCCATGTTTCTTGGTCAATTAAGAACCAGGCATTTGATTTGCCCAAAACCACTACAACAGAATTTGGGGCCACAAAGAGTGCTCAGAGACCATCGGGCTCAGCACAGGGGGCGGGGCGCCCACTGTCACAGCCTGGGTGGCTGGATCAGACCCAGAGCACTGGGTCCCCGGCCCCACATTTCCTGTATTTCTTCCACAGTTCCATCTCCTCTGTGAGAGTCATAAATCAACAGATGTGAAAAAAATATAACCAAAAAAAAAAAAAAACCTCTGGCAAGAATGGTCATGTCAAAGGTCTGCTCACACTCTGAATTATTCATGGAAAGAGCAGAAGAATTAGATGGAAAAAACAAGACGTTCTTTCCTGGCCACAAAGGAACAGAGCAGAAACTTACTGCCCCAAGATGGGGAGGACCTCTGAGAGACCGCAGGATGAGCCCAGGCACACACCCTGGGAAGCATGTCAGGGCTCGCCCAGGACACCCACTACCCCTCAGAGGTCACAGGTAAACACTGAGCCACGTGACCAGGCCATCCGCTGGGGACCAGCAAGGGCAAGTCCCTGTGGTGGGAAGGACCAGCCAGGGGCTGGTGGGATGGGAGCCAGTGAGCATGGCAGGGCTGGGGGATGGGAAGAGCTGAGTCTGACCCCCTAGTCTCCTTCCCACAGCATGGACCCCAAAGCTAAGAACATGGCGGAGACCTGACAGGCACACTTTGCTGATACAGAGACAGCACAAACAAATAAACCACCGTGAGGAAAGTTCTGGAGCTTGCCTGTGTCCCCTGCAAGTCTCTGAAGAGCTCGCTGCTCAGGAAGCTGGCCCGCAGGGTAAAAGTATGTGATGGAAAGTCCATCCCCTCAGAGAACACAGGCAACCAAGATGTGGGCTGGATCGCCCAGCGGCAGCGGGAGCGGGCCCAAGCTGGCGGCAGCTGCTCCTGCCTCCCCAGCCTGAGAGGAACCTGATCGCCCACACGCACCCCACTCATCCCCAAAACTGCCACAGTATGCCTTCCAAACATACCATTCTGAAAGGTTTTAGAAGCTCCTTCAAATGACACGATTGCTCAAAAACTCACGTTTGCTATCAGAAGCCAGGATGCAGATATCCCTGAGGGGGTGGTGGTGACGGTAAGGGGGCACGAGGAGGGTGGGCGTGCCTGGCAGGTGCTGGTGACTGTGGTGTGCTCACTTTGTGAGTTTATGCAATAGGGATAATTATGCATCAATAAGGTAAAGAATATATGCCTCCGTGACTAGGAAGGAAAGGCCGCCTGGTCTGTTAGGGACGCACAGACGCCACCCCACTTGGAAAGGGCTGGGTGTCCCCACCTCAGGGCACGCCCCTGCAGGGGCAGGCAGAACTGAAGTCTTGGGTGTCATTTACAGCGGTTACCTAGAGGCTCATAAGCTAACTCCATGGCAATGGGAGCTGGACTGAGGGGGCCCAAATGAATGAAGAGTGTCTCCAGAAGGCTCTGGATGCGAGTCCCCAGGTCCCTGCACTCAGTCACGCCCGCTGCTCCGACATGGATAGTGACTGACCTGCGGCCTTCTTCCAGTCGCACATGGTTTCAGTTTACTGAAATGCCTGCTATTGGGTGGGTAACCGGGGCTTCTGGGGTGCATACCGGGCCCTGTTCTGGGATTCTGGAAGAGCACTTCTATTCCAGGGTTGGTCCACTCTGAGACTGCTCTCAATTTGTCATTCAGGGCTGGAAATAAACCCCTATTTTAAGCATCTGTTGCTAACATCAGATCAATGTTAGAAGGTCACGAAGACAGTGTACAGCACAATGTTTAAGAGACTTCAGGTGGGAAGCAGCAGAGAGGACAACATTTTGTGTCCCGTGTGGAGGCTAATTTAGCCTCCAAAGCTTGTAAAAGGAAATCCAGTGCTGCACAGGCTCCCAGGCCCCTGGCAGGGACGGCCATTCCCAGGAGGCGTCATGCCTGTTTGAGGCTCCCAGGCTAAGTGGGGGTCACTCACTACAATTTCCTGGGTTCATTACGGCAGCAGGAACACCCACTAAAGATAGGAAAATTAAAGACAACATCAGCCTCTTCTCTCTCCACGCAGTGGGGGATGTGAGCCCACCCATCCAGTTGCTGAGTAAAGGAGACCCCAGAATCAACGTACTCCAGGGAGGGAAGGCACAGGGGGCTACAGGTCCTGAGAAAAGTCTGAAAAGGGCAGGCAACCCACTGATGCCTCGGAGGCAGCTGGGTGGAGAGTGAATTTGGAAGGGCAAACGGACAGCGTCTAACTCAGAGACACCTACTCCCATAGTCCCACTGGGCACGGGCAGAGCCCCAGCTGGGGTGGCAGCACCACCGTTTCCAGCTGTGTGGTCTGGAGCAAGTCCCGGCTTCTCCGCTGTCAACAGAGAAAGATGGTGCGGGTAACGGAGGACAGACGGCAACGCCCACAGAGCGTGACGCTGCGCCTGGCACGTCACAGGCACTCAGCAGACAGCTGCTGGCTAACATCATCGTGCCCAAAGTCACGGTGAGCAGTCTCACCCGTCAGGCAGCGAGGGCTGCCACGCACCCCCAGATCTCCCTTCACCAAAGGAGCTGGCCCAGAAGATGGGGGAGCAGCCCTTGACTGCCAGCCCCTTCCAGCACTGCCACAGCTGCAATCTTCTTGCCCCAGGTGACTCCCTTCCCAGGGCACCCACATCTGATGACTGACCCCTGGGGGAATGCGAAAGTCAGGTCGCCTCTCCCCAACTCAGAACAATTCTGAAGGGTTTTGCCAGCTCCTGAGCTCCGTGCAGGTCAGCTCAAAGTTGTCAGGCCCGTACTGCAACAGAGGGTTCCCTCTCCCACTCCTGCTTCCTCCCCCTCCTTCTGCAAGGGAGGGCCCCAACAGCACCCCTGGAGAAGCCCCCTGCGCCCTGTCTCTGTCTCTGAGTCAGCATCCCAGGAGGCCCAGCCTGTGACAGGTGGTTTGTGTCCTTTTCCTTAGAAAGGAAGGAGCTGACCAGCGTGAGGAAGACAAGTGGACACACAGTGGAGGGAAAGGCCGGGGGAGAGGAAACAAAAGGCTCCGTGACCCCTTCACTTCCTCCAAGGCTTAAACAGCAGTGTTAAAACAGCAGCCTCGCCCCTCCCAGCAAGGTCGAGGGAGGTAAGAAACTGAGAACTATCTCCAAGCAATGTCAAGACTTTGTCCTTAGTTCTTTCCTTACAATGAGAAGGACACACAGAAGCCACCGCAGAACACCTGAAGAAAGGAGGGAGACACACTGCCTCCCAAGGACCACACTGCACCAAACCCACAAGCTGTCTGTGGAAAGTGCCAGCACAGTCCCCAGGGATGAACTCACCTACGCCGGAAACCCAGGTGTCTTCAGACCTAAGAGTTCTCCAAGGCGCTGGCAAAGAGCCATGAGCCCTAGCACAATGTCAAATATCCATATAGGGACCCCTTTTGTTTGACCCAGGAAGGGGTCTAGGTGACCAACCGGAACCTCGAACTACACTGACTCTGAGGTCACTCTAGCCTCACTCTCTGGCAAGAGCCCTGCATCATAAGATATTCTATTTGGAGTAAAATGTCATTGTTCCTTAACAAATGTACCATGTTGAACAGCTAACACCAGGCTTAGGGGCCAGGCAGGCATCAGCTGTGGCGAGCCCCTCAACTGGTCTAGCCACCTCACTCTAGGGATGAGGGGGTGAGGCCTGGAGGAGAACAGGGTTTGTTCAAGGGCCCATGCAGGCTTAGGCCGAGAACTGACTGAGCCAGAAGCTCAGACGAGACTTGCTCCGCCACCTCACAGCAGTCACAGGAGAACAGACAGAGAATCGGCTGCCACGGCAGGTGTGGGGCACCCCCTCCGAGGCAACGGGCAGTGCAGTCACTGGCACAAGCTCTGCAGAGAGTAACAGGGCAATGCTGAAAGGACACGAGCCCCAGACTCACATTCCCACTCCAGGGAGCTGATCCTACACCTACGCAAGCACCTGGCTGGTGGGCCCTTCTGAAGGTTCACAGCAAGGGCTGCGGACGTGAGCAGGGGCACATCACACAGCGGTGGCCAGGCCCACCCAACACGGGCTGTAGAAAGAGTGCCCAGACACGGCGCCCAGCTGGAAAAGCAAAGAGCAGGTGGACAGCAAGCCAGCCAGCCCTGTGAGGGCAGACACACACACGGCTCCGCCCCACAGGCCACGCCGCTAGAGCAGGGAAAGGGATTCACCTTTCTCTGCGAGTGGTTTTGTATCTTTGTTATTGCCTACGTGTGAGTGCAAAGCTTGTCAAAACATAAATTAAATGATTCCACTGATACAAAATGTTCCGAATACGTAAATCCACAGACATAACAGATGGGTAGCTTCCGGGGGCTTGGGAGAAGAAAGTGGGGAGCAACTGCTTTATGGGTACAGGGTTTCCTTTTGGGGTGATGAACATGCTTGGAAACTAGACAGTTGGTGTTCACACGACATTATGAATGTTCTCATTGCAGTCAACTGCTCATTTCATGAAAGTTCTTTTTATGTTATGTGAAGCTCACCTCGATTTAAAAAGACATAAAATTAATGAATGAATTACTTTTAAAAAGATGTTTTCACATCTGTTGGGAGGCAGCTGGGGGAGGCCAGGCAGCAGGCAGCTGAACAGTGGGGCTCAAACCCCTGCTATACCCAGAGCCGCCTGAGAGAATTCGGATAAAGTCACCTACTGCTTCTGAGCTTCAGTTTCCTCATTGGTGAAATGGGCAAATGACAGAACCTGCTTCCTAGGGTTGATGCCACAAGTAATCAATCAGTGTGAACACAGTGCCCAGCACAACCCCAACTCCCGGGGCCTCTGCGCCTGCCGTCTGCCCTGCTGGACCCCCTTTCCCTGGGCAAAGCAGGGCCCACTTCCTCCCTACCTTCAAGTCTGTTCAAATGCTACCTTGTCCAGGGGACCTGCCCTGAACACCTGACTTAAAACTGAAATCCCCCTGGCACCCACCTGACCCTTGGTTCCAGGCAATCCCTGCCTCTGTTTCTCTCCTTAGAACTTGCCGGTGTATTTTCTTCATCTCCGGTCCTTTCTACCGCACTGTCTGGGGAAGCAGAGGTTTCTGTCTATATCGTTCACTAGGTACCCCCAGGCCTTGAACAGCTCATGGCCCTAGGTGGCTGCTCAAGGGTGTCAGCTAATACCACCCCTCTGATCCACTGTCTAAACTTGCCTCCGTGAGAACATAAAACTGCTGCTTTATTGTTGAATGAGCTTGAAACTAAACAAAAGTTTCTATTTTAAAAAACACAGTATTATTTCCACTTAAGTATTATTCTTGAAGGGGGAGAGGGTTTGCAAAGGAGGAAACGGCTCACAGTAAGATGGAGTTTCGTGCTCTAAAACTCAAACCTTAAATAGCCACCCGGCCCCTGTCCAGCGTGGTGCGAGAGCAGTTTCCCACGAGGCCCTCAGGAAGAAGAAGAACACAGGCCACTAGGGGCGCCGCCAACTGTCCTGCCAAGCACCTTCGTTCACAGAGAGTAAGGAGTAGTTGAGAGCAACAAGTGAGCCATCCTCCCCTTCCAGAGCCTTCCTGGTCCTGCCCCTGCCCTCCTCCACTGGGCAGAGCTGCCACCCCAAAGATCAGCTTCCACCGGCTCTCACCACTCAGATGGGGAAAGCATGGCCCCAATTATCCAGAGTTCAAAACTGAGCAAAACCAAAAACCACCCTCAGACTCTTCTAAAAATAGGCTGTCTTTCTACTTAGCACCCTAGGAGACCACTAACTACATCATTACTCAACAGAATAGAGCTGCTTTCTTGCTGTCTCCAAACTCAGTGGAGAAAAAAAAGCTGAAGCCAGCAGTCTCCAAGACCTTGTGGTTTAAAAAAAGAAAATAAAACAAAACCTTGCCAGTTTGAGTAAAATCAGCAAGGAGCATCTTCCATCCTTTTGAGTCTTGGCTATGGGTACAGCCTGGCTGCTGGCTGAAGCCTGGAGTGGGATTAGGAGGCACCTAGTCCACAGGTCTCATATCTCCCCAAATGTCAGGATCACCTGGCTAGCTGGTGAAAATGCAGATTGCCAGGTTCCACCCCAGAGTTTCTGACAATCCCCAGGTTCGCATTTTTAACCAGCTCCCAAGCAAAGAACTGCTGCTGGTCCAGAGACTATTCCTTGCCTACACTGCTCTAGAACATGTGTTTCACCTGTCTCAACTACACACAGTACCGGCAGGCAGGCAGACACACACACACACAGCTGTAGAGATATACCCAACCCAACCGGAGGCCCTCAAACAGCCAGCCTATTATTAACGACGGGACACCCACGGGAACCGGGACATGAGAAAGCTGGCCAGCTTCTGCTGCAAGAGGTCCTAAATCAAACCAGAAGCTCTTGCGTTCCAAAGTCACAGTATTTCCCTTTTTCTGAGCACACTCATGAGCAATCCCACCCCACCCCACCCTTCACCCATGAGTAACCACAGCTGCAAGGTCTGCTTTCTGAGCAAAGATGCTTTCAAGTTTCCAAATCAGAAGAAACAGCTGAAAGAGGAAGCCAAAAACCAAACCAAACCAAACCCAGGCAAGGCACTTAAGGGGCGCTACAGCATCCCTAGTGGGGAACACAGCCCTCCAACTCAGGAACCCCAACACCTACCACGGGCAACTCCACCAGCCTCTCACTCACCAAAGTAATCGGCCTTCGGATGAGCGTCCATCTCACGCTCCAAGCGCTGGGTGAGGGCTTCTAATTTCAATTCAGCGGCTGAAAGTCCGAGGTCAGGCCCCGGGATGAGGGTCTGGCAGGGCAGCCTCACTCTGGGAGGGCTGGGGCTCTCTGGGAGCACAGCCCCCAAGCTGCCATCAGGGGACCAGCCAGGAGGACCTTGTTTACAAGATAACTCCGGCGGGGTGGACATCACTGGATGGACAAGGCTGGTGGGGCTGAGCTTGGGACCAATGCCAGGGTCTGTGCAGCCCGGCTTGGGACCCAGGCCAGGGGCGGCGACCGCCTGCAAACTGTCCGTGCTGGCTGGTGAGGATGCCAGGGCAGAACCAGAAAGGTATGATTTGGGCCCATCCTGGAACCAAGGTGGAGGCTCCACAGTGGGTTTGGGCATCATGCCTGAAACCTCACTCCCCACCCCTGAGTTTGTTCTTGAAAGACCTCCTTGACTGGAGCAGCTCAGGGCCACGGGTGCTGAGAAAGAAGGGGTTCGAGGCTGAGCCAGCCCCAAGAAGGCCCCATTTTCTGGACCTTGAGAAGAAAGGCCTGGGCTCACCCGCTGGGAGGAGGCTGTGGTCCAAAGACCCGCTGGCTTCTCACTGCCACGGTCACCAACACCATCTTGGCCGCTCTCAAATGACCTGCCAGAGCTCAGGGAAAGCTGTGGCTGGTATAGTTGATGGTCCTTGGAGGATCTGGGCAGTTGCGGGTCATTCCCTGGGGCTCGAGGCCACCCACTCCCTACACCTGGTTTGATGCTGGGGGACATCTGTGGTTCTTCAGCCCACTTTGGGCTTGCCAAGGAGAGGTTGTCGTAATAGTCTCCATGGGTAAGGCAGGAAGGATCCTCACAGGGGCGGTGGGAGGCGGACATCTCAGAATTCGCTGGGCTCTCCTTGGAACCACAGTCCTGGCTGCCGTTCCTCATGTTACGGGCATAGGGCCTGGCCCTCTGCTCCTGGGGTAGGTACAAGGGCTGCCCAGAGGGAGCGGAGGTGGATGTCCCAGGAACCACTGCCGAAGCAGCAAGAGGGGGCTTGGCCGCACCATCCATGGTCTGCTTGCTGCCCACACCAGCCTCCCGGTGAGCCTGGGCACCCAGGCGGCCCCCACCGTTAACAGGGCCTCGGCTCCCCCGGGGCAGAGCCTCCTCCTGCAGGAGCTGCTGCTGCTGCTGCTGGAGGTGGATCTTGGCCATTTTGGTGGCAAACACCCTGCGAGTCTCCTCAAACTCCGGGTTGTTGCCTGCACCCTTGTCCACTCGGAAGAGTCCATCCTTGGAGGCCTCGTACATGTTCAAGTCCTCGATGAATTTACTGGCCTCCAGGCCCAGGTCATCATACTTATCCATGATGCAGGCCAGTGTCCGGGCCTAGCCCAGGTGCCAGGTATGAGTGCGTAGGTAGGTGGGTGGGGAAAGGGAGCTACTGGCAAGGTGAGGGGCTCAAGTCCAGCCCGGGGCAGGTAAAGCCTTCCACCTGCCCACCCTGAGAATCATGACCCCAGGTCTTAAGAGTCCAGAGAAGCTGAGGTCTCAAGGACAACTCGACCAAGTTTGCTTCCAACTCCCTTTCCCCTCCGGGGTGTCCACGTGGAGGGCTGCTGGTGGCGCTTCACGGTCCCAGCTTGCTATACAGAGTTCTGTTTTTCAAATCGTAAAAGGAAAATGAAATAGGGAAAAAAAAAATCACATCCTCCTTAAGCAACCAAACTCGGAAACCCACAACAAGGCAGCTGCCGCCGAACTGGGGTACAGCCGGCTCCGCGGCCCGAGGAGAGGCCGCCCGACGGTGCCGCCGAGCAAAGGCGTGGCGAAGGCCGGAGGCGCAGGCACGTCCGGGACGCTGGGTCCTCCGCTGCCGCCTCCAGGGCTCCGAGCTGCGATCCCGGCGACGCGGAGGGCGCGCGGGCCGGGCGGCCGCGGCAGAAAGCTCACGGCAGCCGCGGCGGGCAGCCTATTGTCCGATGGCGGCGGCGGCGGCTGGGCGCGCGCGGGCCGGACGGCGGCGGGACGCGGAAGTGAGTGCGCCGAACGCCGGGGCGCCGCTCGGCAGCCGACCGGGCACGTCCCGGGCCTGCGAGGGGGCGGAGGCGCCGGCCGAGGGGGCGGAGGCGCCGGCCGAGGGGGCGGGGGCCCGGCGAGGGGCGGGGTCGGCGCGGGGGCGGGCTGGCGGGCGGGCCCGCGCCGCGCAGGGTGACCCAGCTACCCGGCCCCCTCCGGGCTGGGGCAACCGGGCGGCCCGACAGGCGACTCCCGCGCTCCAGCAGGGAATTACGCAGGGGTTTCCCCCGCCACCGTCAGCCCCTGTGAGTCCCGAGACGGTTCCGGACCTCCGTAGGGTCCCGCCCCGGGCAGCGCTGGTCTGGGGGCCTTGGTACCGAGCTCGCTGCCGGGCGGCCTGGGTAGCTGATGGGCCCGAGACGAGCGGCTTGGAGTTTGCGGGATTCTGAACGCCACGCACCCCTCGCCCCACGGTGCCTCGGTTTCCCGCTGCCGCGCGCGGCCGCCTCTGCCGGGACTGGCGAGCTACCCGGCTTGCCTAAGGTGCACGATTGGAGCACCGAGGTGTCACCCGTGGGGTGACCGGGTGACCAGCATTCTCTTTGACAGGTAGGGAGACTAAGACACAGAGGGGGGAGGGTCCGCGCCAACGTGATCAGCAAAGCGTGCTCAGGAGACCTGGTCCTCTGAAAGGGGGGAAAGGACAAAGTCCTGTTGTTCCCCAGAGCACGCAGGTTTGAGGTCCTCAGTGAAGGCTTGGTGATTCGTTCATTGTTCTATAGAGATTTCTGAACCCGAGTAGATTAGGGACCCAGGGGTGAGGACATCTCTCAGTAGAAGGCTGCAGCCCACTTGGCCTGACCCCCGCGTGTGGGGATGGAGCTGACAAAGTGCTGGGAACACATGGCCATCCCATGCAAAGTCTAGCAAACCCAGAGCCACTTCTTGGGGGTTCAGTTCTAACAGCTAGGACCCTGGTGCAGGAGCCATAGACACCAGCCAGGTCCTCTTGTGCAAATTATTCTCTTTCCATCCTAGCTGGGCAGCCACCTAGACCCATCATCCTGGCCTGGCTCCCCACTCACACCCACCCCATGACTTTGAGTTGGGTTAGCTAACACAGTGGCGTGCTGCTCTCTAGCCAGGTTTCAGCTGCACAAATGTGGATGTGGGAGCTGGGTCTAAGGAGACTGGTTTTTGCCAAGTGTAAGTACCGTATAACTAAAGTGGGCCAGGGAGTTGCCATTTCTTCTGCCTAGAGTCTACTCCCCTAACATCCAAGGACTCCTGAACTTATCAGGTCTCTACTCAATGGTTGCTACCCCAGGAAGTCCTCCTGGACACTCCTTTCTCCCTCCCCACCCCTACCTGACACCACAGGGAATGCCCCATCTCCTCACTAGAATGCAAACTGCTTTGCCCATTTTGTTCACTGCTGTATCCCAAAACAATGCCTGGCACATGATAGGGGTTCCCCAAATGCTTGATAAATGAATGAATGAATCACATTAGAAAAGGAATTACAGGTGTTACCATCAATAGGTAGAAAAAATTAATTGAAGTTAACAGTGACCCAGATTTGGGGAAACAAAGGAAGGCGGCTGTATTATTATCTCTGTAACTTTGTAAGTCACTGCAAATCTTTGATTTACATCATATATATCTTACTTACTCAAGAATATAGCTAAATAAAAACGTGTATGTATGTGCTAGATTATAAAGGATATTTGACTTCCAATGTTTGCATACATACATATATGTTTTTTATGTAAGTGTAAAAGAATCATTTACTGCAAGAATTTGAAAGCCAGTCAACGGTGTCAGCCAGCCTATGGATTCCCAGGGGGCCATATGGCAAAGGGCTCCTGTCTTTGGACAGAGCCCTGCTTATTTTGCAGTTAACTGAAAGGGCCTTTCTGTCGTTTTTTGCTTGGCTACAGGGAATGTCCCACACACAATGCTGTGTGTGTCCCAAAGCTGAAAAGCCACTTCAGGGGGAACTCTGAAAAGAGTCTTTATATTTCAGCCAAGCAGATGGATGAAGAATTAACCTAGGGTCCTTTGGGCTCTTTCCATCCCACTTATGCCAAGAGCAAGCCAGGAAACACTCGCCCCTCCAAGTCTGTTTCCTGAACCTTGGGCTGCTCTGGTCCCAAGTTTCACTGTGGAATTGCCCCGTGAATGGAGAGAAGCAGCTTCGATGAAGGCCCTTTCGTGGCGCTTACAGTGGGCCTTTGTGTCATTATTCTCTGCCCTGGAAAGCTGCCCAGGCTGGACCCACACCCTGGACCATGACCCTTCGCGGCGCACGCTGCTGTTGCCAGGACGCTGGAGTCGATCCCCACAGTCTCCACCCTCCACAGTCTCTGCCCCACACCCCGGCTCTTCTGCCACACAGGAAGACCCAGCTGGAGGCATGTGCCTACCACAGGGCCCCACGTGGCTCCCCACACACCCACAGGGGAGGGAGGCGGCCCGCTGGCCCTGACCCAATCTAGCCATCTGCATGGAGAGCAGCAAAAAACCTTTAAGAAGACAGAATGAAGTGCAGTGCTGGTTTCTGGATCAGCTTCCATCTCTGCTTACTCTCTAACAAAACACACTTATATGGTTTAAATTCAAAAGGTGCAAACCAGCACACAGTGAGACCAAGGCAGCCCTCTCCCCCGAGTCCCAGCCATAGGTGTCCCCTTCTGAGACAGTCACTATCACAGTGCAAAGCACAAGGCATGCGCGTTTGTTTTTTTTTTAAAGATTTATTTTTTATTTATACATACAAGCTGGGGTACAGGCCAGAGGCGTGGGGCAGCGAGAGGGTTCACCAGAGACAGAGTGGGGAGCAGAACAGGCAGATCAGAAATACACTGCTGAGGGGAGCAGCGGGCAAGGCAGGAGAGGTCTGCCTCGCCATGTGGGATTCTCCCTGGCCGGGCGTCGAA